>JAVJIF010012590.1:0-15000 GCA_038442645.1 Agave tequilana | reverse complement strand
TTGACTATACTGATGCTTGGCATATATATGTGAGGGTACTTTTTTCCTGCTTATGTACGTCACAGTAACATCTATGTATCTGTGTTATCGGGGCATTACATGATGGTATTAGAGTCAGGTTCCCACATCTTCAGTACCACCAGTCAACATATTAATGTGTATTAATTTGCAACTGGAGTGCACGAGTTATCGCTATACATTTCATTCACAAGTATGAAGTTATTCATTTCTTCCTTGAAATCCATTCATTGAATCCTGAGTTCTTCCTATCTTTTTCTTTCAGCTCCTCCTTTCCTCAATCCTTTTAACCAAGTCATGCATGGAAATATAGGGAAAGCGTAACGATCTTGGTACTTCTCAAGACGGTTATAGCAGAGGAAACGACGACCTGATAAGAGTACTCCGGAGTATGGCAGAATGTCAACAACAACAACAACTGAAGATATGCTCTCAAGTCCTCGCCATGGCCTGTGATGTGGAATGAAGACTGGAAAAGAAGAATAGAAGTCAGGAACAGACTGAGTCAGTAAAGTGGACATTTTGACAGATGGATAGAGAAGAATCAGTCTAACATTGGTGCCCATATGGCTAAACGAACATTTCAACCTTCCTTCCTTTAGTTAGTATGCAATTTTTACCGAAAGCCTGGACAATTCTAATGCAACTGCCGGATGGCAAAGGGATTATGCTTGACATGTGAGTCTGGAGATCATAAGATAAAAGATTGTTCGCTCAGGAGGATAGGAAATCTCGCACCGGTCCGACCAGCACTCCCAGCATCACCAGCAATGAGAAACCCAGGGTTTGCAAGCTTACACCCTCCCCAGCAACACACCTTTGATCAGGCACATATAAGACCAAGAACTGGAGTAGGCAATGGAAGGAACCAAGCTTACACCTTGATTATAGAAGAAGCCGAGACATCAGACGAAGTAGTGACAGAATGTGAATCCGAAAACCCAGAGCAATAATCCTGAAGGCGTCACCGTGACCACTACGTACCCCTCGACTTTTCGCATCCTGAGCTGGTAATCTTCCTTGTCGGTTTCACTTTATCATGCTATCATCTCAACCCTAGCCTCTTCCGTGTTCGTCTCCTTTTTTATCGAAATTTCTATGACAAAATTTTTGTGAGGGGGATAGATTGTAACACCCCATTCTCGAAATATGTATTCTAATATGTATCTCAATTTTTCGCTCATATTTTCCTATTTTTCCCTTATTTACTTTTATTGTTGTTTTATTGTCATTTGGTGTCGGATATATATTTTGTGGACTTAGTACCAACCCGAGTCAGAACCCGGGCCCCGATCCTTGTGTACTACTTGATTTGACCTTTCTGGTAGTCAGACTAGACCGGTTTCAATTTCAAATATTGATTTTCAATATTATGGATTTTCATATTTTTTAGAAATTTTCTAAATTAATTTGCAAAGTCTCCTAAAATCGTTGTCGACCGGTATTGCTGATCGATTCCAGTATTTTTAATTTACAAACGGGATTGAATTTCTTGAATCTGATTTCACATTGACCCTGAGAATAATTTTCTATTTAAGAATTTTTGAAGTTTTTTCTGAATTAGTCAAAATTCGACCGAATAAAATAATATTGTTATTTTCTTTTATTTTCTTTCTTTTCCCTTCTCCACACCTTTTGCTTTTCCTAATTTTCCTATTTTCTTAAATTCCCAATTTCTTTAAAAATTTCACTTTTTCTTTTTCTTTTTCCTTTTCCTTTCTTTAATTTCTCCTTTTCTTTTCCTTTTTCTTTCTCCTTTTTCTGTTCTCTTCTTTCTTCTTTTTCTTTCCCTATGTGCTGCTGACCTAACACCTACTGCTCTCCCATCACCGGCCATCCCTCTCCTATCCCCTCTCACATCTCACTAACTCCCTCTCACTTTTTCTTTCTTTTATCTCTCTCTCCATTTCTTTCTTTCCCTCCCTCCCCCCCACTTTCACCCTCTCCCCTGGCCAATACCATCGCTGGCTGTGCCCCCCCTTTATTGCCGGCCGGCCATCCCCAAGGCGACAACCACTTCCGACCAACACACTCTCACCACCACCACTTTCTCCTCCTTTAACTTCCTCCAATATTATCATTACCATCACTCCATCATCACCAACTCCGCCTCCTTCATCTCCATCTCCACCATTCCCTCCTCCTTCCACCACCACCATATCCCCACCATCACCTCATCATCACCATCCCCATCACCATCAACTCCGCTCCACCACCATTCCACCACCTTCACTTCCACCACCACCCCATCTCCACCCACCACCACCACCATTCTCCATCACCCCCCTCTACCACCACCATCATCTTGTAACGCCCCGATTTCACAGATACGGGGACGTCACTGCGACGCATATACGAAGGTCAGAAAGTGCCCCCACGTATATACGCTAAGCATAAAAGCACAACAGGAAATCAGAGTGCACACGAAACGTGGCAAACATACATATGCCAACACGAAAGATACAGTACAAAGTCATCACAGTATATGATAAACATTACATAACACATATGTCTTTTATCACAACTCAGTCCAAAGTAAAATATACATCAAGAGTACAAAAGAGCTCACGAGTAGGATGGAGATCTCGTGAGTCAAGAGAAGTCAGGCACAAGGAGCTGAAGCTAGGATGCCCGCTCGCAAGAAGAGCTCGAGCTACGGTGGACAACTCCACTCTGATCTAGCTACAGAACCTGAATGTGCAAATCCAAGGGTCAAGACATATAATAATAAATGAACTGCAAGCCAAGTGGCTAAGAGACATGAGAAGGGTCAAAACACGAGTATAGAATATATATAACGGTATAATATAATAATCATGAAACGGGAAATCCAAGGTAATGCTAACTACGAGCTAAAGTGATTGTATATGCTTAAGTTACGGTCCTATGAGACTAGTACGTCGAAGGAATAATCCAAACAAGAAACCCTCATAAATATACCCTTGTCTCATACCACCGCAATCCCAAGCATATAGAATCAGAGTTGCAAACCATATGATAATCCTAACGGGAATACATGATAGGCACAACCATAAACCCAAAACAGGAATAAGCAATAGTTAAAACCGGAATCATCACTGGAATCATGGAAATAGCAATAAATGTCACAAGCCGGGAACATAACTGGAACATGCATGGTATATCAAGAATCATGACAATATCTCTAACAGTGATCATAACAATAATCATGGTGAACAATCTGAATATATGGTTTCAGATTACGACTCTATGAGACTAGTACGTCGAAGGAATAATCCAAACAAGGAAACCCTCATATATATACCTTTATCTCATATCATCGTAATCCTCGTGCATATAATGAACACTTATTATTATTACTCGTCTAACCCATATATCTAGGTATGTGTCTCGGTATCGATCCCAACTCACATACATCCATATATAAGCCATTCGAGGTTTGTTATCGGAAGTGGATGGAGAACTGATATCTCTTCTATAGAGGTACGTAGCAGTAATCATGTAACATATTCCCAGGCTATAAGCAAGATATCATCTACACTTATAGAGGTACGTAGAAGTAATCAAGTAACATATTCCCAGGCTATAAGCAAGATATCATTCCGGCATCCATCACTTCCTCCATACCCCAATACAAGTTGTAGTTTATTACGGATTATCAGTTTACGGGAATGACAGGAATAGGTCATGATCAGGAATCAGGAGTACATAAGTATATATAGTCAGGTCACTGCGTAATAAGCAGGAATACAGGTCACTGCATATAAAGCAGGAATACAGGTCACTGCATATAAAGCAGGAATACAGGTCACTGCATATAAAGCAGGAATACAGGTCACTGCATATAAAGCAGGAATACAGGTCACTGATCATGATACCGTATAACAAGTCAAGGTTCCCGTAAAGATGACAATCACAAGTCAAGTACATCATGCTTGGTTTAGGTGATAGCATGACAAGGTGGTGATGTATAGCAAGCAATAAAACATGACACTAAATGTATCAAGGGCCGGGTCAATCATGGCATAACAGTATGGTCTAACAAGGGGGTGGCATGCCAGTGGGTCAAGTAGTAACATATTATGTGTTGTGTGATATACATGTGTTAAAAGAAGATAGTTAACCGACGAAGTTATGTTAAGGTAATGCAAGTGGAAACATAGATACGACTTAGGGTTCAACGACCTCGAAGGGTCTGCCACGCATGTTATAAATAGGAAAGCAATAATATCACGGCAATGTACAAGCATGGAAATGAATAGGCAATTACAATGGTCATACATGACTTGATAAGATGAGGTAACTAGGGTAACGTACTACAAGTAATAGGTTATTATGTACAAGGTTCAATCACATGACCCCAACATAAGATTCATCGTGAAACATATTATACAATACAAGTATGAAGCATGAGACAAGACTAAAACAGCACATATGCATCAATCAACAAGTCCTAACATGAGGATACATGATAACAATTTATGGAGTGTAAGTGGTGTAACCAACGGAGTTTTTATGATAACTTTCATTCTACGTATAGGAATAGAACGAGGAAAGATTTATTAGAAACTAGACTCCACTACCTTTCCAATGACCTATTACATGATAGGTTTTGATTAACCAAACTGCTCCAGAAATTCAAAACCTATCAGCTGTGCTGAATTCTGCAGCAGGACAGTTTTGACCAACCTTCAATGTTCCAGTCATAGCTTAAGCTACAGGTATCCGATGATGACATGGTATGAACCGTTGGAAAGTAGACTCGATTAGCTTCTAACGGTATATTACATGACCTATCCCTTATTGAATATCCTTACGAAAGAACCCCAAGATTCTGGTTTCAGTTTTGGACAGACATTAACAGATTGTATTATTAGAGCAGAAAAATCAGAATTCTACATGGATTGATTCTAACAGTTAAAAGTGGGGTTTTCATGGCATTATAGGACCTGATCTACTACTACAAGTATACTAAAACAGAAAATAGCCCTGGTGATTAATATGTTCACATGGAAGAGTTAGATTTGTGTGTTAATGACCTAAAAATAGGATTTTTGGGGGATTTGTTCTAATGTCCCCAAGGTAGGATTTTTATCACTTTAGGGGACCTGATCTAACAACACAAGTACACTAAAGATAGGTTAGCCTAGGTAATTAGAGAAATTCACATGAAAATTTGATTTGAGTTCTTGATGAACTAAAGGTGGGATTTTTAGGTTACATGACTACAAGGACTTTATTACAAGTAATTAGGAAGCTAACTAGGTCTTGGTGAGTAAGGTACTCACTAGAAGGGGGGTTCAATGGAGCTTGATCCAAGGAGAAGGTGGTGGCTTCAATCCATGAGTTGTAGAAGCTTGATTTGAAGAGGTTGGAGCTTGGTGTTGCCTTGGAGGTTGATGGTTGAAGGTGGTGTCCTTGTGATGAAGCCCTAGATGGGTTCTTGAAGTCCTTGAGGTTGGTGGTGAAGAGATTAGGGTTTGGTGGAGGAGATGAGAGGGGATTTTTGGAGGAGTTCTTTGGTGAAGAAATGGGAAAAAGGGGAAATTTGTAAATGCAATGAATTTATAGTTTGGGATTTATATAAAGGGAGTGGGATTTTGTGGAAGTGGAGGGCTTTCTTGCAATTGTGTGGGGGTGAGGTGTCCCCTCTCTGGACACATGGCCGGCTGTGGTGAGAGGGAGTGTGAGTGGGGTTAGGTGAGTTGGTGAGTGGGAAATGAGGTGGCAATCTAGGTGGAAATAAGGATTATGTAAATATTGGAAAAATGCCCGAAATTCAAGTATCTCTGAATGATCTGAAAATTTAACCAAAAATCAAGAATAATAAAAAAGACCAATAGTGAAATCCGTTCGAAGAAATACTGTATAGTTTAAAGTTAAAAATCCCGAATCTGAGATTTACCGACTCCGAAAGAATTTCCATAAAATCATAAAATTCTCAGAAAAAGAATGTAGTCAGAAAATATGATTCCAAGAAAGAAAGTCTAAAGAACCATCATGAAATTATAAACTGTTTTGGGAACTAAAAATACTGGAATCAGTCTCCTACCGACTCCGGCGGAAAATCCATAAATTCGTAAATCTTTAGAAAAAGTATATAAGTAAGAAATATGATTCTAAACAATAAAGTCTAAAGGACTATCATGAAATTCCAAACAGTTTGGGAAATAAAAATCCGGGAATCGGTCAGCGGCACTGGCCGACACCGTTTTGAAGAAATTCAATTTAATCCGAGAAAATCCAGAAAATCACAAAAGTCTAATAAATTGGAAAATAACATTTAAAACTGAAATCGGTCAATTCTACATGTCAGAAATACCAAATCGAAGAATACACTATGATCGGGCCCTTGGCTCAGACTAGGGCTGACTCCGAGTCCACGAATCCAAATCCAACATAAAATAATCGTGTAAAGAATTCATGATACAGAATAAATATAGGAAACAAATCGGAAATACGATCGAAAATCTGAATACGCAACTAAGTACGTATTCCGGGAACGGGGTATTACACATCTTCTTCATCATTATCATATACAATCAACACCACCACCAACATCCAACTCATCCATCTTCACCATCTAACTCCACCCACACTCCTGCACCTCACCACCACTCCAATACTCTTCCTTTTCCTACAACTTCCATCTTTACCACCACATCCACTTCACTCCATCATCTCTACCAAACCACCAAATCCATAACCTCCTTCATTATCACCATCCCTCTTGTTCACCTCTCCTTTTTTGGCCACCAACCACCTCCACCAGGCCGGCCGGCCAGCTAGCCATCTCAGGCTGCCACTGGCTAGCAGTCGGCCTGGCCCTTACCTACATGGTCGTAGGCTTTCTCCCTTCCTCCTCTCCTTTCCACTTTCTCTCTCCCTATTTCTCTCTCTCCTCTTTCTTTCTCTTCCTTTGCTGCCTTTTTTCTCTCTTCTCTCTCTCTCACAGTCTCTCTTTCTCTTATCTCTCACTTTCTCTCTTCTCTATTCCCTTCCTAGATCATATCCCCTCTCTTTCTCTTTGCTTCTTCTCTCTCTAGTCCTCTATACTTTCCCTCTCTAGTTCTCTCTATAATTCTCTCTTATCCCCTTATTTTCTCTCTCCTCGCGCGTCACACGCCCTGATATTTTGTCAAAGTCCGCCACTGCATCCCCGTTGACTATTAGGCGAGTACCGTTCCTTGGTTAGGCAAGTACTTTTCTGGTATTTGTTACATGCTTTGCGAGTATTTTTCTAATGTTTATTACATGCTTTGCGAGTATTTTTCTAGTGTTCGTTACATGCTTTGTGAATGCTTGTTACGTGCTTTATTTGTGCTTTACTTTAGCCTTCACGCTTTTTTAGCTCCACTTAGGTGTTGATAATATAATGGAAAATCATTGATATGTGAAGAGTTTGAAATATTAAACTACATTATTTTCATGTATCATGTCACATTACCTGCTAATTATCTAACACCTGTTGTGGTGATTCTGTATTCATTTATATCTTGTATTTGGATGTACTACATACTTCACCCGGTACCATGATATCTGACACCTGATATTTGACACCTGACTGATTAATCACCTGACTGATTAATCACCTGACTCATGATTATCATTTTTTACAGGGACATGATACTGATAGCATGTACATTTCTGAAATTATACTAATGTATCATGTTTGTTCCTTTTGTTATTATACTAATGTTAATCCTCGTAAACCGATCATCATGAACATAATCCGTATACGCTAGGATGGGGGAACTGATGGTTACCAATGTGGTTTCATGTTTACAGTGGCCACACTATACCACTTGTTATTTTTGTTAAAATTTATCACCTAGCGGTAGTTATGGCCTAGTGTCAGATCTCTTGGGCTGTTGTCCCAGGTATGCACGGGACTCGCTATAAACATTATTCCGCGATCTCAACTAATTTTTAATAATTAACCTCGACTTACTCATATGTGAATGTATGTGTATTGTGGCTCTAGGACACATACCTAGACATACGCGTCTGACGAGTCTTAATAATAATATAATATTATAATAAGCTAATTACTTGGTACTGGATTATCTCTGGTCTCATGTTACTGAACTTGTTATACTATGCGTTTAAGACTTGTGACATAACATATTACCCTGCACCGGATATAACTTAATTACTATACAATAATAATCTCAGGAGCGAGTGTTAATGAGTCACTTTTTCATCCATATTATGGTATCGGCATATCAAAGTTCGGATGTGTTCAATTGTATTATGGACTCCGGTAAGAACTACTAGTGGTACGGGATGTACTGCTTGAGGAAGCTGATTAGTGTTTATATTTTATATTTTTCATCACATTTTCGCGTTTATCTTAATAAAATTTTGTTTGCTAATGGGTTCTTCTCCTTATTTCTAGGTTCATGGCTTGAAGAAAAGAAGAGGCCCAAAACTCCTATATATTCGAGGATTTTTTAGAGTAAAGAAGAAGCCCAACACTTGAAGCCTAATCTGCTATTGCTGAGAGCAAAAGTCAACCATTTATTGCAGATACAGACCCCTCTCCTGGCACCAGACTGACCCTCTGACCCTGGCGCTCTGGCTCCAGTATGGCCGCTTTTCCACGGCCATAATGGCATCGTGGAGCCAGGGTCAAGAGCCATACACCCTGTTGCTTCCCCTATACTCCTGTGCCTATAAATCTTCTCAGGATTTTCAGAGAGGGAGATATCTAGAGAATAGGAGAGGTTATGCTAATTTGTTATTGTATTTTTCTTTATTTTCTTGTATTCTCTCTTTGTGCTTTATTTAGATTAGCCATTAGAGTGAGAGTGTGTGTGTGTGTGTGTGAGAGAGAGAGAGAGAGAGAGAGTGAAGCTTGTATCTTGAAGGTGACAACAAATACAAGTCAAATTCTTCCTTTTACCACATTATTCTTTGTATTTTTACCTTACTTTTACTTGCACTAGCTTAGTATGTTTTCTCTCCCTTCATCTTCTCTTTTGTTTTCATTTACCATGTCTAACTAACTAACTCTTTATAGTATAACTAACTAACTACTAACCCACTAATCTCTAGTAACTTGCGTGAACAACCCAAATGAATCAATAAGTGGTCAACAAGTCTTGTGCAACAAGAGCGATGATATCTTACGATGAGGTTTTAACTCTAACTTACTAACAAGTAGACTCGCTATCTTATTTCTTACTTGACTCATGAGTTTTTGATGATTTATAGAAGTAGTTAACTCTACTTGTTTTTGTAAGTCAGTGGACTCCCATGCATCCTTGCCGATACCAATAGTGCACTTGTTTCTTCCTCCATGCTCGCCTTCAAATGGATCTTGATGGAGGAATATTTTTTGCCGTGTGAAGCAAGGTAATGAGAGGAACTTTCATTTGATTTACCACGTGAAAAGTTCTTATACACAAGGCTTGTGATTGCCTATGATCCATTGTGAGGCTATGTCTTCAAAAGTTAGAGGTTAGTGGTAGCAATTAGTAGAAGGTTAGCCATGCATCTTTTTCATCTCTAAAAATACAAAATACTTTTTCAAAACAAAATATTTTAAACTATTTCTACAATCTTTCTTGTTATTCTTTTAACTCATTCTTTAAACGAAGAAACATCTTTTCTACGAACAAAGAATACCGCACATCAAGCTTCTATCGCTCTCCCTCCTTGTGGATACGACCCGTATAGCCACTTTGCTATCACGGTAGAAGCTAAGATTGTATCATCGACCATCACTCTTTTACTTCTTGTGCATACCTTTTGGCGATAAAATTCTGGCGCCGTTGTCGGGGAGGGTAACGGTTTTCACTTATTTTGCGCTAAAAGATTTTTCTTCTCTATTGTAGGGTACAGGTTTTGGAATCAAGAAAACAAGAACTACAGAAACATATAAGTAGTTTTGGGCCTCTGCTCTAAAAAAGTAGAGATTAAGTACCCTCAAACTTGTCGTGTTTTCGCGACAGGATTGAGTGAACTACTAACAATTTTTTTCAGGGTTGCTTGCTTTGAAAAAAAAATTTGCTTTCTGCAAATATTATTTTTCTTGTATGTCAGCACCAAGATTCTGCTAATAACCAACAGTAAAGAGCTTGTTGAAAATCAAAAACTGTTTTAGACTCTTGCATTTTAGGCACGTGTCTTTATGATTTATTTAAATTATTGTTGAAGTGTGCTGGAGTAAGGTATGTAAGCATTGCATATAGAATAGGACAACTCTTTGGATGATTTATCCGCTTTGAGTGAATCTTATTTGATATATTCTGTATACTTGCACGAATCAATTTTAAGGTCAAAACTCGAATAAACAATATAAGGTGGGGATTTTATTACCTTCCTTAACCCCAAAATAATCTTCCAAGCACTCACAATCCTAGGCCTAAGTTAAACTTTTGATAGACGTTGACTCTAGGGACATCTCGGCTCACTAAGAGATTAACCAAGGTGTGAAAATTGTAAAAATTATACTCCTGTGAAATTGGTGTATAAGAAAAAGGATTAAGAGGTAAAACCTCAAAGACTCCGTGGTTTGGCGTAATTAAGGCCCGTGGCTCAGCTCGGATTCTCCCACCGAGTTTTGCCCTTTCCTGCCCAATTAACTGGTAGGCTCATTCCTGATAATCTCTCCTGAAGAATCGACCAGTTAGGAGTCATCTAGGTCCAGGTACCTTAGACTAGAGTTGATGGTTATTTCTCTTTCTTTTGTTTGTTTTTGATTCTTTTCAATTGTTTTTGTTGTTTTACGTTGTTTGTGGTGTGCTGCATGTAATAGCGGTTGAGAGATCCAATTACTTCTGGATTGACTCGATGCACTTCTCTTTCACTGCTTCTAGATTTAGTTATGGTATCACTATAGGATAAGTTTTACCCAATCAGAACTTCATTCCCATATTGTATAAAACTTTCTGAAGCGAACGGTAATAATTTTGAGTTGAAACTGTAATTCATCAACACTCACCCAAAATTTCACAGTTTAGAATCAGAGGACGCACTTCTGAAAATCACCTAGAGGGGGGTGAATAGGTGATAATGCTAATCAATACACAAATAAAATTATGAAGCAACAATCTCCCAAAACAAGACTAGAAGCCGGATTCCCCGTGAAGGGCTCTGAACTCCTTCCTCGTGATTCCTCTGGATATGAGTTGGAGGTGCACAATGCAATCTTGTTGTATGGGACTATGATTGACAAGATGAATGAACACAAGTGAATATAGCAATGAAAATAGAGAGCAAGTAATAAGAGCAATGAAAGTAAAGCAAGAAGCAAGAGCAAGTAAACCAAACACAAACACCGAGAATTTTTCCGAGGTTCGAGCACCCAGCTCTACGTCCCCGCCTTCCCCAGAAGGATTTCTAACCACTATAACTTCACAAAGATATTACAAATACACCAGAGTACCCAACTCCACAATCTCAAGTACAAGTTCTCTCTTGGTGATCAAAAGACCACAAACTCTCTTTTGAAAATGTCTCTTCCCTTACAAAAATCCTTGTAGAATGATGAGAGGATTGAAGCTCTTGTGTGTAAGTGAAAAGAGAAAGAAATTAGAGAGTTTTAAAAACACTTCAGAAAATGAGAGAAATATTCAGCACAAACACCAAGAAACAAAACTCTTTTGAATGCCTTAAACTTTTGAAACTTTTGCAAATTTTTCTAATTTGAACCTCTCCCCAAACACCCCTATTTATAGTAGAGGGCTAGGGTTTAGAGATAAAACATACTTAAGGCCAATTAGGAAGTGTTAGGGTCAGCAAATAACATTTAAACACTTATTAGGGAGAAAAAGACAAAATAAAACATGTTTAAAATTATAGCCGTTACTGTACAAACGGCTATTCCGGTCGACCGGTCGGTCGACCGAAGTTCAAAAATAAGAGCCGTTGCCGGCTCTCGGTCGACCGCCCGATCGACCGAAAAATACAGAGAGCAAATGTCTTACAGTCAGGCAGGTTCCGGTCGACCGTGAAACGTGCACACGGATACGCACTGCTGCCAGAACCTCGGTCGACTGGGTCGGTCGACCGGCTTGACCTGACACAGGGTCGGCCGACCGGACGGTCGACCGGCTCAGGTCAAAGGCCAAAACAAAAACAGAATTTTGAAGATGATTTGATTTTTAATAAAATATTTTTGAATAGGGATAAGTATAAAATATAATAATGAATTTGTAAACAGAAGATTGTATATTAAAATATTTTGTACATATTATAGGAAATATTTTTGGAAATAAGATGTGCGCAAAAACGTGTGTGATAGAGCTTCAAACCTATTCACTATTCTTTAACAAAACTATAAAACTAGAAACAAATCTAATGAATCATCTTGAGCAATCTTGAAGTCTTGAGCCATGCAATGCCTTGCTAGAGCCTTCTCTTCTATGTTCCTTCCTAGATGTGCAAAAACGCCTTCTTTGCTTCATGAACCTAGAAGTTCTTGCAAAAGCTAAGCAATGGCCTCCAAATATGGTACTAACCTGAAACTTATCTTACCAAACTTATTAGTACCAAATAGCTCTTATTTGTTTTGTCATCATCAAACTCTAAACAAATGGAGAGTGTAATCTTTGGGCCAACAACTTCTTTGTTAGGGAATTTGAAAAAATATGCTTCATGATACATATTCCATAGGTAGGAGACGATGCCGTTAGGTTACATTTCATTCTCTTTTCCCTAAAGGATCTAACTAAAAGATAGTTGTATAGCTTGGCTGTGGACTCAATCACGACGTGAAATGATTTCGTCAAGGCTTTCTTGAAGAAACTTTACCCAATCCACAAGACTGTCATCATCAGAAAGAACATCATGCAGTTTAGGCAAGAGCAGAGCGAACCACTCTGAAGATTCTTTGAGCGAATCAAAGATCTCCTAGCCCAGTGCCCTCATCACAGTGTAGAGAAATGACATTAGTGCCAGATCTCTATGATGGTTTAGATTATCAAACGAAAACCTTGTTAGAAATCATGTGTCAGGGGGGATTCTTACAAAGGATGAAAACTAGGGTTGGAAATTTATTTTAAGATCTAGCTGAGAAAACCCTCCAATGGGAGCCAACCTCTGAGAAGCTAAGGAATTCACAATCATAGCTACTAAAGGAGGGCTCCTATCCTTAGAATCATCCATAGCTATTGAAACTAACATTGCCACTCTGATGAGAAGAATAGAAAACTCTAGAAATAAAAGAGTCAACCAAATTAACCCACCACCGATTCACAATCCGAGTTGTTCATACTGTCAGGCACCAAATCATATTTTTGAAGAGTGTCTAGTTTTTTAAGCTCATCAAGTACTGCTGAAACACATGAATACGGCTTACTTAAGGCCGCAACATAATCCCTACTCGCAGACTTACAATCACGGTTGAGAAAACACCCGAATTTCTCTTGGGCCCAAACAATTCCCCAGGCCCAATTTTCCCAATAATCTTCACCATCCCACATCAAGCAAACTTTTCCCATCAAGCTTCATCTTCTTCTTTCCAAAATTCACTAAGAGAGAAAAGCTCAATGATTTGGAGAAAAGTAAGAAAGATTCCTGAAGTCCCAAACCGCCTTCATGCAAAATCAAGGACAGATGTTAAACAACCATACACAAGCCATATCTAGATTGAAAATTCATATGAGTTAATTAGTAAGTTCTCAAAGTGAAAGACCCAAGGGTACTTTACCTAGTCAATCACTAGTCAACCCTAAAAATTTCAGTCAAGCTTATGAAGTTCAAGATTCTCAGATCAACCAGTATAATGTTGTTCATATATTTAGGTTAGGAAAGAAGGTGGATAATCAGTTCCATCAGCCCAAAAATTCAATCCAAATTGATCTACTCCTGTCTCTACATCTGCTACCTCATCTCAAACTGCTCCACAATATCTGACAAGGACACAGCTACTGATCAAGTTCACAAGCTTGTAGCACCATTTTCAAATAGGCTTAGGAACAATAATAAGAACATGCACATGGAAAAGATACTCGAGATGTTCAATCAGGTCAAATTGTTGTGCCTCTTCTTGACTCAATCCAATAAGTCCCAGCATATGCTAAATTCTTAAGAATATATGTACTAAGAAGAGAAAAATGAATGTGTCAAAGAAACTGTTCTCAGCAATCAACATAAGCGAACTTCTGTCTGGTCCTATTTCGTCAAGTACAAAGATCCCGGATGTCCCACAATGTCTTGCATCATAGGACAAACAGAAATTAGTTAAGCACTTCTTGACCTGGGAGCAAGTATCAACTTGCTACCTCTCTCAGTATAACCAACTTGGGTTGGGCGAGCTATGTCCAACTCGAGTAACCATTCAGTTAGTTGATCGATCTGTGTAAGTCCCCAAAAGGGAAAATCAAGACGTCCTTATTCGGGTCAGGGATTTCATCTACCCCGTTGACTTCATCATGCTTGATACCCAACCTGTGTCAATCCAAGGTCTCAAACTCCTGTTATCTTAGGGCGTACGTTTCTTGCCATAGCCATGCCACAATCAACTATAGGAATGGGTCCATGAGAATGACTTTTGGACACATGACCAGGGAGGTCAATGTATTCGACCTAGGAAAACAACCAAGGGATATGGACGATCAGACTTTGAGGTCATTCCATTGAAAATTTGACAAGTGGGCATGAGGAGAGCATGGAGATAGACCAGAGAGCGAGTTTGATTTGGAGTCTAAGGATTTCAATCTCGACTAGATTATTGATTCAGCAGTGGATTGACCGTCAAGCCCAGTGTACCTAATCCCAAGACCGAAATTTTAATTCTCCCTTCCAATGAATCCACTCCTTAGAATTAAAAGTTTTACCCGAACACCTCAAATACGCCAACCTGACGGAAGAGATCATCATAGCATCCCTCTGATTGGAAAACAAGAGGAAAGTTTGATGTCAATTTTGAGGACAGATAGAGAAGCCATTGGATGGACAAATGAATCACATCGAGGGTAAGTCCAGCAATAATACAACACTGAATTCAATAGGATGATGATGTGACTCCTAAGAGGGACCCACAATATAGGCTTA
>JAVJIF010012589.1:142500-160381 GCA_038442645.1 Agave tequilana | reverse complement strand
CTTTTAAGAGTAGTTGTGTGTGTGTGTGTATAGGAAAACGTGCCTCAGATGCCATCTAAGAGAGTTTTCTCATATGGCATATCTGAAACTCCCTTCTTCCTAGATGACACATTTGAAATCTCTTCTCCCTATCACTATTTCATAATCCGATTGCTAATTATGATCTTCATGTTCTAACATGTATTCAAATGAAAAATGACTTCATTCACTTATGTATCATATGGTTGAAAAATTAACAAGTTTTCAATGATACATGAGTAATTGAAGTTCAAACGGTATGATTTTTCATCTATATTGGTCTTAGGACATGAATATCATAATGAGAGGTCAGATTCTTAAAAAATGATTGGGAGATTGGAGTTTCAGATACGCCATTTGAGTCTCTTGGTGTCTGAGGTACATTTCCCTCATATAAATTATATCAAAATAGCTTCAAGATTTCTTAGAGAATACAATATATATTGGTAAGGGACTCAACACAATGTAAAGTGATTAGAGAATACAATGTATAGTGTTGTTGTTTATTCAAACTGGCTAAATCTGCTGGCCTGCCCTGTTGTGACTCTAATTGAACCAGGGGCATCAGAGCGGCAAGGAATTCAGCACCTGAAGCATTGTGCCTATGTTAAAGAAGTTGCATGATATTATCTTCATAATGCCTGCCCCAATGGTCCAGCACATGATTATGCCCTGTGATGACACTGATCTCATAACATGACTATGTTGGTTTACACATTTAACACAGCACACGCGTTAGAACCACCAAAGATAAATGAGATCGTCAGAAATCTTATGTAATACCTGCTATTTCTGTTACCCCAATTACAGCCCATGATGTAACAATTGCTTTCCTTCTTTTAGATGTTAGAGAAATTCTGCAAAATATTTTCTTAAGTATATCTACTTGTGTCCATCTTCTTTCTTGTTGTATATTTAACAACCTATGCTGCTCATCATCAGCAGCACCATCATGGCTTTCTCTATCCTCCTTCGATAGGCCATAATGATACTTTTCTGAAGTGATTGTAGTGATATTTAGCATAGACCAAGAAACAGACACTTTGAACCCCGGTATGTAGATATAAAAGTTGTGACCTAATACCTGTTCCAACTAATTTAAAGATCTTTGATATTCCAATCACAGCCCATCATGTAACAATTGCTTTCTTTCTTTTAGATCTTAGAGAACTTCTATAAAACATTTTGTTCAGTAAATATCTATTTATTTACATCTTTTTCTTGTTTTATCCATTAAGACTAATCCTGCCTTTCATCAGAACCATCATGGCCTTTTGAATCCTCATTCAATAGGTTTGATTCTTTCTTGAGGTGATTGCACTGATATTAAGCATAGACCAGGAGATCAGATATTTTGATCCTCAGTTCTTGGATATAAATTACATGCCAAAGTAAAGTTTTTGAGAATTCATAGTTTATAACCAAAATTTCCATACATGAGATACCATATTAAAAATATTTCTCGCGTTAAATTGATCAACTAGATCTTCTCTGCAGTTATACTTCTTCCTAGCATATTTTTTATATTGCGTTTCCACTCCCTCCAACAAGGGGCTGTTATGGTTGTGTTTGTTTTCTCCCCTTTCCTAATTCAATTTACAATATTTTACTTTCTTCATGTTCTATCACTATGGACAATTTATCCCATACCCTGAGTTTTAAGTTTCTACTTTTCTTTTACTGTGTTTTACATATCCTGACTGAACTATTTGCTTATTTTAGGGGAATTAGTTAGCCTTTTTGCCAACAATCAGAACAAATAACATGTGGTAAGGCTTTATACCTATTTACTCTTTATTCCCAAATTTGAAAATGTGAAATCTCTATTCTATAATTTTATACAATTTTCATCCATATGCTTTTTATTAAACAATCATTTCAATAAGAAGATCTTCAATTCTTTAAAAATCTGATTTATCACTACGAAGAAATCGGCAGCTTAATCTTACTTCCTTATTGCTCTCATAGCAGACATGTTTTCTTAAGTCAAATTAAACTTCTCTTTCTCCCTTTTCTGTATCTTTATATAATTTCCTATGAATTAAACAGCCTTTAATGAGTTTCGAGACTCCATCAAAGCTTTGTCAACTGAGTTATATAAGCTTGGTATGATTGATTTGTCAATGGAGTGCTCTTAAATGTAAGAACTGAGAAACTGAAATCTGAAGTGTGGAATAACGCCTCCTTGCTGTTAACCATTATGGCATTTAAAACTCTCAAAATTTGTTATTTTCCCTTAAACATGCAATTTATTATGGAATCATTGTCTATTATTGTCATCTTGCCTTTTTCTAACAAAATCAGTTATAGAGCATGAGGCTCCATGAAAGATTTCACAAAATTTTACATCCAGCTGTAAAATTGACATCAACTGTTGAAATTGTTGGGGAATTCCTTTGCAAGGAACCATGGACAACTGGGGATTTGCTGTAAATCCTTATAGCACCAGTTGGTGGGTAGGAAAACCTACCTAATTTTTCCTTAACGTGGATTTGGTGGACACCAACTGGCCTCTTATGATTTTGGCAAGCCCTTCTATTGTCCAGAGTTTCTTTGGCCTGGAAGTTGGCTTGAATTATGAGGTCAGGTCAACATTCAGTTGTAGAACTTTTCAAATCTTTGTGGAGTCTTGCTCTATGACCAACCCCATCTTGCTAGGAAAAGGCTTAGATGATATGATATTTGATAGTTCCATCATATTCCATCATTTGGCACTTGTATTCAGTGGAACTTGTATGAAAAAGTTTCTTTCTTTATGTGTATTTTTTTGGAAATGTAGTGGTTTTTTTATTTGAATTTATTAAAGTATCATCTTGCTATTTGTCAGTGACCATCTAACTACGAGACATTTCTGCAGATCCTGACATGCAGATGACATTAATACTTATATTTCTGCTGGGAGAGCAGTATTTACAGTTCTTTTATTGGTAGATAACTTTCTGCCCTTTTCTTTCTTACTATTACTGGTTTTTTCTTATTTCCAAATCCAAGGTACATTGAATAGCACCTGACAGAATATCGGCTATAGTTAGGCTCTAACTGCAAATTCTGTCAAAGGTTTAGGCATAATATTTCTTAACTGCTGCTTATTAATATCAGTAATAAGATGGTTCCATGTCTTATTTAGCGAGGATCAAGATTCTATTTGGTGCTCTGACTTTAAGCATGTGTATATTTTATGCTCTGACTTTAAGCAGATCAAGACTTCTGTTCGGTGCTCTGACTTTAAGAGCAGGTTTATACTGGTCATAAACATCATTACTGTTATGTTGGTGCATCTTCAGTTGCCAGAACGGTTACAGACCTCTTATCTGCATTAGTTTTTCCTTTTTTCCCCTTCTTCTTTTATTGGATAAATCTTTTAGCAGTTGAGAAACATTCCTGACCCATATGACTAGTGGGTAAAAGTGTAAAATTAGTAATTCATTATAGATCAGTCAAGGATGAATGTGAATTAATCAAATGTTGACCGAAATTACAATTATCCAACCTTGTTTGGGCATTCAGGGACTTGCAAATAAAATTCCCATGCTTTCCTCACACTCACATGAAATGCATACAATCCTTCTAATTAATGACCTGGATCTGGTTGGTTTTGTTATTGGATGAAAAACCGAATTCAATTCAATTAAACTCTATCTTCGTTCATGCATTTTCCAATGGGAACACCTACCATAAACAAGTTGCAGTACCCTACCATGGCCACCACGAGAGGTAGCAAAGTCCAACGACTTCATTGGTGGCAATTTTCCCTTTTGGGCAAAACATTTTAACTTATTATTTTTTTGTTAATTTTTAAATTGTGATTTGTATAACTTCATCTTTTGATGGAAACCGCAGAGAAATATTTTAGGGCCCGTTATTTCTTGGAACTTTTAGCCATTATCAGTCGTTTTTCCGGCTTCTCCAATGATCATTGCAGAAAATATAATTAATTAAAAAAATCAGCAAAACTTACACCCCCTTAATAGCTTTAATCCCCCCCCCCCCTCTTCTCCTTGTTCTTCCTCTTTTTCTTTTTAATTCTTCAAGTTCAAATGAATTCTGTTTCTTATTTTATGGGTTTCTAGTTTATAGGATCCCATATACATCAATCCTTATATGGTGTACATATGTTCTTTTGAGAAAAACCCCATTGTTATGTAAATTTATCTCAACACTTATTTACTTATGCACTTAGAACCTCTTAATTCACTTAATTGCACATAATTAAAATACACCATATATCTTGTCTATTTATTTATTGTTTTCACAAGGTCAACTTAGGAATCATACATAAATTAAATCCATTTCATGTAAAATAGTAATTATCATTAGTATTAATATGAACTACAAATTTCTAGCATTACACCTTCAACTATGATCCTATACTTTTAACCAGCATATCCACCTGACGGTCTACATTCTACATATGGAAACAACCTCAGGCTGTTTTCCTCATCTTCTCTTGGATTGGTACTCTAAGTTCCCCCAATTCCATTTGTTTCATTTGTTATTTTGTACTCTACTCATATTGCTTCCATCTTTAATTGTTAGTTCTTACCAATCTCTTCGGTATGTTGTTTTTGAATCTTGATTTCCCAACATTCTGACATAAAGCAGGATTTGTCTTATAATCATCTTGCAAAATTCTTCCTTTACAGAAATTCTACAATCAGGGCAATACTGGAAATCACTGCTCTATTTCAACAATTAATCTCAGTTTTACGAAGAATGATTGATCGTCAATGCCATTTATGTTACTGTTGTCTCATCTTTGTAGTCATGCTAGTTTATATATATATTTCCTTCTCGTTATGTTTATGTTTAAATAATTTAGATCACTTTTACCTAATTCGCTGCGCACCCTCTTGAATCGTGTTCCAATTCGTGCGTTCCAATTCGTGATGTATTCTCGATATGGATTGCCAAACTAGCACCCGAGAATAAAAGAAAGCACTAGTAACTAATTGATTCAATGAGTTCTGAGTTCCTTTTTATATATTTGACAGTGGAATTTCTGTTCTTCACACTTATACAATAGTTTTAACATTTGGAATTTTAACTTGGATTATTTAATGTAAGTATAATTATGATTATACTTTAATTAAAATATTTTCTTTCTATTTTTTAAATAAGTATCAAATGAATGCTTGTTGTGTAGATATTCAAAGATGAAAGTTTCTATTATCATATTCTTAATTTTAAATTCTTCAGATATGTGTATGTCTCTTCTTTGTATACATGCACACAAATACTAGATGCATAATTATCAAATGACCCTAGCAAATGCTCCCAAGTGTAGCATAACCCAAAACATCGATATGATTAAGTAATGTGAAACGTGTATGTGTGTATGAAACTCAACAATAAAACACTTATACTAAACTTCACAAACATGAACGATCGTTGGTAGGAAAGGAATAAACTAATAATTTAGCAAACTGTTGATCAAATAACATGTATAAACTAATCAATATCAATTCAAGAATAAATTAATAATATTATTTATGTTACACATGTAAAAGATTCTACTACCAATAAAGAAAACTATAGAACTAAGGGAAGCAGATACACACAATTTCACGTTTTTAGACAACAGTTAAATTGATAAAAATTCAGAGATTACATATCAGACTCGAAATAAAGAGATCAAGGTTAGAAACATACCTACTGCGAATTATATATGACCTCATTGTCCTTGTGATGACTGTAAATGTGCAGAGATCGTTTTCACGAATGCAACACTTCCGTGCGTGATTTAGACTTCGGATGAGGAAGATACGACTCGAAAACTAATTTAAGACCTTAGGGGTTTGTTTTGCGTTGCGGGTTTACTGTTAATGCGGGTTCCTAGTACTGTGGCACTGTAGCTGATCCGATACTGTAGCAACACTGTAACAACATTGTAGCAATACTTTTTCTAGATTTTAATGCTTTTTCTAGGATTTATTTGTGATGATAATTGAACTAGATTGTGGTGATATATTTGAGGAAGAACTAGAATTGAGATTATAGATAGAATAGAAGAAATATGATTTTGGGAGGGGATAAAACAACTAGGGTTTGGAGGAGTAGAAAGAGACATAGAAGGGGATACACTAGCTAGGATTTCACACCACTAATATAGGGTTTCTCTAAGAGTTTTACACACAAAGAGAGACTTGGGAGAGATCACAACTCACACAAATTTGGAGAAAATTCTTTATAATAATTTATTATCTTCATTGATTGATACAAGAGGTTTTTTATATGCTTGTACAAAATTGAATACAACTCAAGCTAAAACTCCTAATCAAAATAAAACTACAATTTCAATTTTATAAACTAAACTCCTAATAAAAATACAACTCTAAAATAAAAAAACTCAATATAAAGAAACTAAAATACATAGAGTTCTACTATTAGGAAATTAGAACGAGGCATCTTCTCCACCAGTAAAACACGTGCCATACATGTGGCTTGATGTTCGCATCATTCTCTCTGTGTTGGAGAGAACTCGATTCCGTCGAGTTAGAAGTGGAAATGCTTTCATATTGCTTTAAAATTTCATGATCAATCTTCGGCAGTTCACTTCGGTCTAGTCATGTATCATCAATTGATGCTTTTTTTTATCCAACAAATTAGATATTTTTGAATCCACCATCTTGGGTGGTAATAATTTGATCATCTAAATTTATCAACTTGACATGCTGTATAAGATAAAATATCTGGTAGTTGTAAAAGGAAGGGGTTCTCGAAAAGGCTCATGGGAAAGCTCATCAACAAGTGAGATAATATTATAAGACATAATCCACTAAACAGTCAATATTGAAAATAGAACTGATGCCAAAATCTATAAGAAGATTTATAACATAAATATCATCATTCAATTTCATCAAGATTTGAAATGGATCAGAACTACAAGTATGCAACTTTTGAATATCACCAACATTAAAAATATTTAATCTTTTCCTATCATCAGCTCGTATCCTATGATTGGCGTTATTTTGTGCAATTTTATCACTGATCTCCATAGTTATACGTGCACATGTGATGAAAAAGATGATGCAAACTTAACGACTTGATACTGATTGGCTATGTGGATAAGGTCTGTGGATAATTTCGATTTAGTACTTAACATAGGCCATAAGAGAGAAGGGGATGGTGTCGGCAGTAGGGGAGAAAGAAATTGGTGACCAAAACAGGTAAACGACAGTAGGGATTGGTAGTAGAGGAGGCGAAAAAGGTGGTATTGACAATAAAGCCAAGGAAGAGAGGACAAGTGACAGTAAACTTCTTGATCATATGAGTGACTTTCGAAGAAATAATACTATTTGACTTAGGTGTTTAAATGGGAACTTCGTCATTGATGACAATCTTAAATTGGCTTGGATAGTTGACAGCAATATGTCCATAACCTTGACATTTATCGCACTTAGTTGTGGGACATTTTGGAAAAGTCCTTTTCAGTATTCTTGCTTTTATTGTTATCAGACTTTTTTTCGACTTCGCTAGCTGTGGGGATCATACAAGGAACACTACTTTTCGAGTTTTGATTGAAAGAATTCATGATTCGAAGTAGGTTATCAATTTTGGCCATGATATCAAGTGTTGGTTGGCACTCCATGATTTGGTTCAAGGGAGTGAGTTCGGACGGTGGGGATGAAAGTGTATTAGACCTACGAGTTGAACTGATAGGGGAGGTATAAACTCGTAGAAATATGGTGGCACATACTTGGTTTCTAGCTCTTCTTTCATCCTATCCCATTCTTCAATCGGTCGTTGACCATGAAGTGCTCGCCTATTTATGAAATCGGTCCAGTATTGATTAGGTTGTCCAGTTAGTTTCACGGTAGTGAACCTGACTTTCTTAGCTTAAAAAAGTAGGTACCGGATGAAGTACATGTTCATACTTTGTAGCCATTCTAGAAGAATTTGAGGATCCCTTAGATAATCAGAGTAATGCAGACGATCATCAAAAGTTGGTATATCTAAAGTGGTGGTTTGAGGATTCTTATATGCAATTTAGGCTAGATGTTTTCTTTTGGGTTTTGGATTTTTTGTTTGATTTTTTTAAAAAGAATCTATTTTCTGAACTTGTCGGGTCAGTAAAATCCCAATTTTACTAGTCCAATTGGCCAGGTTGGTGTATCTCAGGTGGGATGATTTTCACACCTGGCGTTTCTTAATTATAGAATCATGTTCGTACCCTTCTTTGGTTATACACCAATTTTTAGGGAAATGCTTACTTTTCAATATTTTTCAAATTTTTATTTTATTTTTACAAAAATTTAAACTAAATGTGATAAAGCAGATAAATGTGAACTAATTATGTAAATTCTACCTAACCATGCTTTGATACCAAACTGATGTGAAACGTGTATGCATGTGTGAAAATCAGCAATAAAACATTCAAACTATACTTCACCAACATGAAACGATTATTGATAGGAAATGATTGAAACTAATAATCTAGTAAGCTGTTGATCAAATAACATGTATAGACTAATCAATATCACTTCAAGAATAAAGTAATAATATTATTTATGTTACGCATATAAAAGATTGTACTACCAATAAAGAAAACTATGAAACTAATGGGAAGCAGATACGCACAATCTTACATTTGTGGACAACTAAATTCATACAAATTCAGGGATTAAATATCAGACTCGAAATAACTGATCGAGATTAAAAACGTACCTACCGAGAATCATATGTGACCTGAGTATCCTTGCAATGATTGTAGATGTGTTGAGATCGTCTCCATGAATGCAATGCTTCAAACCATGCATAATTTGGACTCCGGATGAGAAAGATGTGGCTCAAAAACCAATTTGAGACCTTAGTGGGTCTGTTTTGCGTTGCGAGTTTACTATTCATGCGGTTCCTGGTACCATGGCACTTTAGCAGATCCGATACTGTAGCAGCACTGTAGCAATACTTTTCTGGATTTGTAATGCTTTTTCTAGGATTTTTTTGATGAGAATTTAACTAGGTTGTCTGATAAATTTGAAGAAGAATTAGAATTGGAATTATAGATAGAATAGAAGAACTATGGGTTTTGAGGGAGGGGATAAACAACTTGGGTTTGGAGGAGGAGAAAGAGACAAAGAAGGGGATAAACAACTTGGTTTCACACCACTAATTTTGAGTTTCTCTAAGGGCTTCACACACAAAGGGAGAGATTTGAGACAGATCACAACTCACACAAATTTGTGAAAAATTCTTCATAATAATTCATTGTCTTCATTGATTGTTAGGCTTGTATAAAATTGAATACAACTCAAATTAAAACTCCTAATCAAAATAAAATTATAATTTCAAATTTTAGAAACTAAACTCCTAATTAAAATACAACTTTAAAATAAAGAAACTAAAAATAAAGAAACTAAAATATACAGAGTTCTACTACTAGTAGGAAATTGGAATGAAGCGTCGTCTCCACCGGTAAAACACGTGCCATACACGTGGCTTGATGTCCGTATCATTAAGCCTACCCCCTTCATATCGCATACCATTCAAAGTAGCATACGACACACCCGTATCATGAACCAAAGCGTACTGTGATATCTGGTGCGCTGGTTAGATTATTGTGCTCTGCATGCACAAACATCATAGTTGTGCTTTGCAGACTGTCTTTAACTGTGTACCAAAGTGGTAAGAACATAACGCCCTTTGCTGATAGGAGCTGTTTCTTGTCGCTTCTGGTTTTTATATTAGGTACTTCTTCATTAGATGTGTTTCACCTTGATACAACTTGCAGATAATTGTTTCTTTTTGGAAATCCACCAAATAGTTACTAGTTCTTATGTTACTCCTCTATTAGACATTTTTCAATCACCTTAATACACTGACTTTTAAAAGATTACTTCCATTGAGACGCAAGAAAAAAAAAATACATGCTTGATTATACCTGAAAAGTATTCCAATTGAATAATTACCGTAATTGCAGAAAAACCTCCTAAAGTCACTAAAATTATAACTTACATTATAAGATGCTGCTGAAGGTGGTGAGAACTGCTAAAACCCCTAAATTTGATCAAAATCATCAAGTCTTCATCAAAGTGAGAGAAAGTGCTAAAAGATCTTAATTGATCAAAACTTATGGCACATGATAAAAAGTAAAAAGAACAAGAACAAGAACAAAATAAATTTCAAGTGAATCCAATGTTTAAAACTTGGACAAAGTTACCAACAAAGCCTTAACCAAAACACCATCAACATGATCAAAAGTGACCACAAGTTGCATCATGAAGCGAGAAAGGAACCAAAAAAAAGAAAAAAAAAATTCAACATGGTTCCAAAGTCCCTAAACTAGAACAAAACAACCAAATTCAAATTGGATCCCTGAGACCCTAAACTACACAAAAAAGTTGTTGTCAAATTGCACCCATTAAGTCAAACTAGAACAGGAAATGCAAAATGCAAAAAATTCAAATTCCTAATTGAGCGTGGGCCCCTAATTCCATTAACTATTAAGGAAGACATTAAAATTGGACCCCTAATATCTTAAACTAGTACCAAAATTGCACCTAGGAAACAAAAAAAAATCCAAATGTGCTGATCTAGACAAAATTCAGATTCAAGCATGGATTACTGAGTCCCTAAATTAGAACTAAAAGATTCTAAATCCAATAGGAGTAGAATCTAAATCTACTCTTATTCTTGTTTTAAATGAACACGGGGGAATGCCCTTGGTTAAGCCATGAAAAGAACATACATTGGAATAAATAAAGTGTTTCTGTTTGCCTTGGTAGCCGGTTGCCTCTATGGATGAAGCTGAATCTCGAAATTTGGTTCATCAGGGCGGTTCAGGAGTTACAGAGCTACTATTTGCAGTTCAGATGTATTGAGTTGGCGATATGAAAGAATTGTCAGGAATGATTGTAGAAAAGGGGAAAAAAGAAAAAAAAAAAAAAAGAAAAAAAAAAGCAGAGATAAGAGTAAGAGGGTGACATGAGGTTTTTTCCCCCCCTGGCAAAGTGATGGGTGAGACAAGAGTACGCTAGCGGTATGGAGTTATGTTCTGCAGTCATACAATGCCTGGTAAGTGTTTAACCATCCATTCCGAAGAACGCAACGTAAGAAAGGAAGAAGAGTGGGTGAAGTTAGTAGCAGCTTTGTTGTGCCTGGATTGTCATTTGTGATGATTAACCAATTACTCTTCCTTCCCTTCCCCTTCTAATTTTACATGAGTTCTATTTTGATTGCTATTGACATTTAATTGAAATTTCCTCTTAAACAAGAGAGTAATTAACAATAAACTCTTGATCTCTTGGAAGCCATGAACCTACACACAAAAACCCTCCCCCGCAGGGTGAATTTGGTCTACTCCGCACATCTCTTTTGCATTCACAAAAGATGGATAACTTGTATCCTACACATGTTTCTTATACGATGGTGATGTAAAACCACCTGGATCGCAATCACCTTCAAATCGAAACAAAATTTAAATTGAGGATAAGAAAAGATTTGGGTTTCCACCCCTTGCACGGGCTTCTCACCTAAACTCGAGAGCAGCAGAACTCAAGAATTTAACAAATAATTTGAGGAAAATTTTAATCATTCATTCATTAATTTCAACAAGATAGTTTAGGGGGCCTTATATAGGCTTTACAAAAAGAGGACTACTGAAATAACCGATGTGGTACTAAACGTCCACAAAAGAACAAAAATAAAAGGAACACAAATAAAGCTAAATATCTGCTATCAATAAAGTCTGAAACAAGTCCCATCTAAAGGCATAGAAGACCAGCGCGTCGCCTCCTGAAGTATACTCGATCGAACCTGCTCCTGGGCGGGGCATGATGTCCTCATCAGATGGTCTTCTCAACATTTTAAGTCAAAGAGAGGTTTAATCAAGTGAATTCTAATGAAACAAATTCTGGACATCTGAAAAAGGTAAAATTTCTCATCCATGCCTTGAAGCACACAAACAATTGACGACAGACTTCCTCTCGAAATTTTAATGAAAAAAGTAATTGTTTCATGCGACAGGAACCATGATTCTCAATTCACAGTAATCAAAATCGAGAATGGTTATCTTGGTCTCTTGAAAATATGTCCCAGGCATAATTTAATTCCCTTTCCACCAGGCAAAGACACATCTAGGTTGATCTAGAAAATGCTTCAGTTAACAATCTAAGGCACAGTGATGATCTATGCATATATGAGCAAGATGTTCTACAGTTATCTCATTTATTCAGGTCCTTTTTAACCATGATGTGTCTTCCTTCATCAATGAATATAGATGTTTATCAGCACATCAGCTTGCAGGCAGAATATTGGAATTATTCGAAGTTCCATTAGAATTCATGTATAGAACTTCTATGTACTTACACTACACTTCATTCACAGACAAACTCATAAATGAAAATTGAACTGATAATAAATTATTTGGTGAGCTGAAGATATATTTACTTTTTAGTATACTATTTTACTACAATATTTTTATGGTTTTTAAAATATATCTTAAAATTCAAGTTAATATTGATGAGAGACGATAGTTTATTTAATGCTACAAATGAATAAAGCTAAGAAGTATCTGAAAAATGAGAATGACAAGTGTGCAAAAATCTGTAAATGTACATGGAATCTAATGTAGAAGATTCCAGCCACTGTTCCATGGCCATTGGTCCTTTACCCTACTCATTTTTATCACTCTGTTCTTGTGCGACACCATCAAATAACTTGTGCAGCCGAGTATTTGGAATCATATGGTTTTGCTAAGCCATGTATCTTGATTTGATTATGGATAGAAAATCCCTCTTCAACTCTCTTCTAAGCTCATAGCTCATGTCTCAGGAAGGACTTTAATACTGTTACTTGCCAAGTAAGAATTCAACAGGAAATGCAGCACTTAGATGAATTCTATGGTCATCCGTGTTTGCAGAATACTATAGTCACTGGTAGAAAGTTTACTGAGCCCCGATAGATATAGTGATCAACTGTACAGATCATATGTTATTAAACAGTTGAGAATTACTGAGCCCTAATGGATATAGTGATCAACTGTACAGATCATATGTTATTAAACAGTTGAGAATCTGGAATCGTCGCAAGTATTTCCAATTAACCCTTACAAGATTTTAAATTCAGTCAGGAATGTTTCCATGTGTATGTTGATTGCTTCCACGTGTGTTTGACTAATATATTCAACTCGACATTTCTTTTGGCAAATTTGTTAAAATCATCATCTACTCATCATGTTCTAAAGCAATTGCCAAACATGTTTTATCTAATAGATGGATCCTTCAGAGGCTTGGGAACAGGCAATTTTGATTTTGAAACGGACTGGCTATCAAATTAAGCTCCACGGTACAGAGGCAGTGGTAATGGAGGAAAAATATTCACCTGACCTAAATGTATGTCTCTGCTCGAATTATTCTTTTCTTATTGTAGATGGAGATTTTTCATTATGGTGTTGTAAGTGACTTCTTTTTTTAATGAATAGATCAAAGTGCCAAACGGGCAGACAACACAATTTGTGTTAATTTGTTCTGAAGGAACGATTCTACCGTTGAGCACAAGTGGAACTTCACAAGCATATAACCCTGATGATGATATTCGGTATTGTCTCACGAAATTTTCTTTTAGAATAAACTCTTATTTTTTCAGTATGTTCATTAGTGAAGAGTTAATTTCATACTTAATAACTGGTATGGGTTTCTTTTTCCTTTCCAAATTTAATCTTTTATGATGTCTTACCACAATGAAAACCTCTCTTGTCCTTGTGAGGCTCTATACTGCACAGACTCCGCAGTAATAGCAACATTCCCATATCCAATGCATGCCCCATGCTTGGTTACTTGGGCAATTAATGAATACTTGTCGGATACACCGATACAGCTTTGATGTATTCTAAATCCCGGACACATAAAAGACATATTAGAGATGTATCTCAGACTGAAAGGTCAGACATCTAATGCATGAATCGTTAGTTCACAATTATATTTGATTTTTAAATGCATATATGTGAGTGTGTAAACACAATGACATGCCATTCAAATGAACCTGCACTCCTTTTAAGGCTAATCTACATCATTTAAAGAGCCTAAGAATTAACAAGGAATGCACTTAAGTTCTTTTGCTCATGCATCTTATATTACAAAATGGATAGCTGAAAATAACGTGTTGCTTAGACCTATTGTTTGGAGCGTAAAACTTTTGATTCAAACATTTGTTCATTCTATATTTATCTTTAGAGGTTCAAGATTTTTTGCGAAACTTTTCCTTTGGAATTTAAGCCTCAAACTTCCTCATCCCTATAAATCTATAAGAGGTTTAAATTTTTATTGGATACCGACGAGTTTTGCCTAGCTAACTCAAAGTCGGCCCTTTCTAATTCATCATTAGATTCATGTGGCCCCATGGTTCTAAAACAAGGTTATTCTTGAGCGCTCTCCATATTTTAGCGCATTGGACCACAAGACAAAATTTGAAGTGATTCCAAATTTGTCTGGTGCCATTTCAGCCAATCAAGTACTTTTTTGGTACATGATCTTACTTGTGGTGTGTAGCCCAAAAAACCATATGCACCCCAATTTATGGGGAAATTTGTAAATTATGGGCGTTCATATTTCATCATAAATGCTTATATTTCAAATTCCTGCCATTTAGATTTTATTTGAGTTCATTTTGAAGAAGGCTAACAGAGGGCCTAAAATTAGCCCAGACTAGTTGGTTTTAGTTAGATCAAATCAACCTGTATCCTAGGTCCACCCAAAATACGGACGCTGTCTCTCTTATCAATTTTTCAATCCCAGTGTAAGTTGTGTAATTACATTATTATTTAGATTACTTAGATCAATCAACATCTATGTTGACAGTGACAGTGAACAGTAACAATATAAATGATATACTGAGTAAACGGTAAAACATGATAATAATATTATGGTGTTACAATCTAACAATACTTTTTTAGTAATTCTGATTACATGAATCTATACTTAAAACATGACATGTATTGTCTAGTCGATATACAATCTCACCTAGAAATGTCTAGATCCCATCCATATGCTCTAGGATATAACAGTAACGTGTCTCTTAATCTTTGAATCTCGATACAATCACCATAAACATCAATTATTAAATTCGTTATTATACACAGTGTCAAATAATAATAAAGTAGTTCTCTCATTTTTATCAATCTACTACAATCCTTTATGTTCATCAATATACCCATCTTCTAAGTCATCAATATATTCAAGTCCAACATAAATAACTACTCAACTACTTCTAACCAATCCTCATTATCCAATTCGATCAAGATCATTAATACATCCCACTTCAATCTAGCTCAATCACATATCCATAAAACTAAAGTAACAACTCAATTGTGTCATGTAGAATTCACTAGCTCAGGCCAATCCAATCTACATATATTTTCCATCCTCAAGTCGATCCATACTCCGATCGAGTCCACTGATAGATCCAAGTTCAAGATTCAACCTTTTAATAAAGCTACGTCCTATTTAATCCATCCTCAATATCCCATTAAATTCTTACTTGATTTATTACTAAGAAAGAAAGATCCAGCTAGATAATTAGCTCACATAAAAATTCACTCATTTAATTACGATCACTAACTAATCAACCTCAGGACCAAATCAGATTACAGCTTAATTATATCACCACTAGATTTGAATCAAAATGTAAAAAATTAAATAATGATAAATGAAATATTAATATCTTAGTAACAAATACCGAGTCAATATACATTGACATCGAGGATATATCTGATCCATCATCACCAAGACACTATTCTCTCCCACAATATAATAATCTGGGACTACTATCCTACTATAGATCTGTAAGATTAACTGTAACTATTCTGGTTTGCTCCCAACCCCAAGTCAAACTCAACTTCAATTAAATCCAATAATAGAGTCAAAATGGTACAATTAGACAGTTCTAAATTCTGGCTCCCCATTCATCAATAACTCAAACATCCAAGGTTACTAAAATCGTCGACTAAACACTCCATGATCCATATTATGAATAATTAATAATTGACATTAAACTAATAAATCTCCAAGTGAACATATTATCAACAATAACGTATTCTATTTAAAAGAACAAACAAAATACTTAGAGAGCTATTCAACTTGTATTCAGTATACTTGAACATGAATAGTAATTAACGTGTATTAACAATAATTAAACATGAACCATAATTTGACTTTTAGATACAATTTGTTGGAAAAGGACTCGATCACTCACTAATAAAAATAAATAAATAACAGTACAAAACAAATAAATACTCACATGCAAAATATATAATAAAAACACGAAAATGTAAACATTCACATGAAATGTTGTAATAAGATGCCTGAATAAAATAAACAAATAGAATAAACTCTCATATGAAATATCGCGTATATTTGGGTGCTGGTCGCTCTATTGGATCGGGTCTACACTGCACGAACTGGTCTGAATCTCCAAATCCCTTGCGTGTCGGGTCTACTGCAAATACGAATCTGAATCGGATCGTACAACTGTAACACACGGAGAGAGATACAAGGAGAGGAGAGTTGCACTGAGAGAGATAGAGTAACATACACACACGCACATACGGAGAGAGGAACACATGCACACACACAATACATATAGAGAGGGGGAGATAAAGAAATAGAAAGAGAGAGAACCTGAGAGAGAGAGTGAGTGAGATGGCGCTCGTGGGTGACGGCCATGGTGTGGAGCCTGCTTGAGAAGGTGGAAGAGGTGGAGCGGAACATCAGGCGGATCATGACGATGGCAATGGTGAAGTCGGCGGAGGAGCCCGCGACTGCAAGAGCTACAGGAGGATGTGGCGCATGCAGGCGAGTGGGAGAGGCCGCAGAGGAGGAGATGGGCACGACGGGCATGCGGAGTTGAACGAGGTGGAGAAGTTGGGTGGTTATTGGGGAGATGTCGCGGTTGTTGCAGAGGTGGTTGCGTGGTGGAGGAGGAAGAGGAGAGAGCACGGTGGCGAGGTCGGAAAGGAACTGGAAGTTGCGTCGGGGGGGGGGGGGTTCAGGTGGTCGGTGGAGTGGGGAAGGAAGAGAGGGAAAGAAGAAGGAAGGGGAGAGAGGTGGTGGAGTGGCCAGCGCGCTGCAGGTGACCGAGGACGGTGACAACGCACGGGGTTGTCGGGCACGTGGGTGCTGCTGCTTGGGGATCGACGGAGTAGGAGTGCTCGGCTGAGGGAGGCCAGGGAGTGGTGGAGTTGATGGCGGAGATTGGCGGAAGTGAGTGGCATCTGCAGAGGAGGGGGAGAGATGCAGGCGGTGACTTGGCACGCAGGTGGTGGATGGGTTCGATTGCATTGAGAAGGAGGAGCAGAGGGGAGATTAGCTCCGTTGTGGTGTTGCCGGGTGGCTCGGCGGGCGGCGCCGGAGACAATGACGCGGCGGAGAAGTGACAGGAAATGAGGAAGGAGATGGTGATGATGGCGGCGGTCTGCGGTAGGGTTAGGGTTAGGGTTTTGCAGGATTGATTTGGTTGAGGGAGAAGGGGGAGAGAAAAATAGAGCTTATAAAGGGAAAAATGGGCTTGGGGGATTGGGCTTTGTTTGGGCTGTTTTGGGCTTGAGAAAGGACAACAAAAATGAATGTAAAGGAAAGGAAATAAGGGAAAGGAAGTGGGCTTAGGTTATGGGCTTGGTTAAAAGAATAAATAAGATAGAAATAATAATAATAGTAATAATAATGAAATAACAATAATAATAACAAAACTACTACTACTAATAATAACAGTTAACAATAATTATTCATATGAAAAATTCTTTAATCTCTTAATACAAATTACATGAATAGATATAGACAATAAGGATTACAAGTTATAAATAATAATAAAAATATTAGTTATTAACAATAATGATTATAAATTATACTTGCACTAAATATAGTAATGATGAGCT
>JAVJIF010012589.1:0-140000 GCA_038442645.1 Agave tequilana | reverse complement strand
ATTCAATTGCTCCCTAGTGCGTTGCCTATATTACGGGTGTCTGCCTCCTCTAATCTTAACTCTCAAGCAAAAATGGAGTTCGCAAAGCGGTCGAGCAATGAAGCTGGCCATAGAGTTGGTCGCAGATGCCTCAATTTTCAGTTATTTGGTAATTGGGTGTATGATAATATGTTTCCTTTTCTGTTAGAGGAATTAGAAATCACAATGTGTAACCAATGCCCCATTTGATAAAGAAGCTAAAGCTTTCCCCTTTCAAAAAAAAAAAAAAGCAACCTTGACTTGAATTATAACCCTAATTTATCAATAAAACCATTGCATGTTCAAAATAAAGGTTCGGATTAGGCAAATAGAGTTAGAATTTTCTTTTGTAAGAATGGTAAGGTTAAAAGGGCCTACCTTCCCTTGTTTCATCAATGAGAGTTTAATAAATCATAAGTGCATATAAAACCCCTCTATCCTTGCAAATAACAAAACCATGCAAAAGCCATTGCGGCATTGTAAACAAAATAAGCACGAAGGAAGAGGAAAAGAAGAGCATCATGCTGAACTACTTGTCGTTGATGTCATCAGGGACGCCATTAGTGAAGGCATCAAAATCTAATTGACACAGTCTGTCTTTAAAGTGAACTGTCAATCTATCATAGTGGTCATCCCCTTTTCGTCTAGAAAAAGATGTGTCCAATGGTGTCATGGTGAAATCAACATGCATTTAAAGTAAGGATCTAAAGAGGAGATCTACAATAATTCCTGAACATTCTATTCTTCCTCTCCTTCTAGAGAGCCCAACATGCACTAGCTGATAACATGTGCCAAATGTGAAGCTAGGGCTTCAACCCTATGACTATTCCAGTCAGACCAAATATTTGTCAGGTGATGGCAAATTTATTCGATGCATGGGCCACAGTGTCTTAGCGAAAAGGCATGGAATTACACATGGTTCACAAATTCCGAATCGTTTCGACAAAGAGCAAAAACATTTGGCCCTTGCCACTCCATATCAAGTTATACCTAGTAAGAATAGTGTTGCTGGAAGCGGTGCAAGTGTTTTAATGATTGGTCAGATCACCTGAGTTAAAAAATTATTGCATGGATTTCCTGGGCAGTTACCACCACTTAATGAGTACTCTTTAGGAGCATCCACTTTCCATTCTGAGAGGGATGAGAGCCTCTTTCTCCTTATGCAAGGACTATTGGGAAGGACATTAAATGTCAGGCACCATCTAGTCCTACATTGAGACGTATTAATGACCCAGTATAAACAAATACCGTGTCAACATGTCTTGTAATGGTATCCCACCACACCACCCATCTTTCTAGAATTTTTTTTGCAAACTATTCCTAATAGAGAAGATTGCACTAATGAGAACAAGCGCTCTCAAGGATAAAGCCCTCTTTCAAAAAGATTTGAGAGAGAGAGAGAGACTTGTGTCCTTCCAAAAAGATTTGAGGCCGAATTTTTCCCACTCAAATACCAACATCCGATATTTGAATACAAGATTCACTTCATTAAAGTTGATCTATATTATTTCAAGTATATATAAATAAAAAATAAAGTGTTTTGAATACTTTTGCCCATGCATCAAGTAGGGAAAAAACAGATGGCCTAAATGGTGAGTTGGTTAGTTTAATGGTGTAGAACATTTGAAACCTAATAAAAATTGGTTTGCAGGGGTTTTTAAATGTTTAGATCATAATCAAATGGCCGGACCGAGAAGTCTAAAGATATAGATCTAGTCAACTCACTACTTTCGGTCGTCCATTTTGCGCCGCTTGATGGATGAGCAAAAAGTATTCAAAACACTTAATTTTTTGTTATATATACTTGAAATAATATAGATCAATTTTAACAGAGCGGATTTTGTATTCGAATGTCGGAGTTGTATTTGAGTGGGAAGGATTCGGTGTCAAATCCTTTTGGAAGGACACAAGTCTATCTCTCTCTCTATATATATATCAGTGTTTTAAATATCGGATATCAGCGATATATCGATCGGCAAAAATTATATACCGGATACTGGGTAATATATCGTGATATGGTACTAAATATCAGATGTCATACCGGATGAAGAATATACATGTGATTACCTAGATAAATATATGAAACTACTTAAAGTAAGTTTAGGGTCATAAACTCATAATAGATACTTACTTTTTGCAGATTCTTCTCAAATGCGCTTGTATAAGCTTCTTAAATGTGTTACGTGGCGATATATCAGATATATTCATCTTGGATATCGGTCGATATATCGGCCACGTGGTGATATATCGGCCCATATCGGTCCAAAATAATATCCGGTAAAATTTTGCACTTATCGTATCGTTTTGAATAAATAACAGTATCTCAGCCGATATACATGTATATCAGCTGAGATTTAAAACAGTGATATATACATACACATGTGTCATTCTGGAAGGATCTGAGGCCGAATCTTTCCCACTCAAATGCAACATTATGACATCCAAATACAATATCCACTTTGTTGAGGTTGATCTACATTATTTTAAGTAACAACAAATCAAAAATCATGTATTTTCAATATTTTTTGCCCATCCATCAAGTAGGCACAAAATGGACGGTCGAAAAAGTGAGTTGGTTAATTTAACGGTGAAGAATATTTGAAATCTAACAAAAATTGGTGTGTTAAGGGTTTTTAAATGTTTAGATTATGATGAAATGGTGGGATCGAGAATTGTATGTCTAAAGACGTAAATCTAAGCAATATGCTATTTTCGATTGTCCATTTTGCGCATCCTTGATGGATGAGCAAAAAATATTCAAAATATATCATTTTTTATTTTTAAATACTTGAAATAATGTATATCAAATTCAACGGAATGGATCTTACATTCGGACCTCGTAGGGTTGTATTTGAGTGGGCCTCGAATCCTTCCGGAATGACACAAGTCTATCTCTCTCTCTCTATATATATATTATTAAAGGAGTTCTTAGCTTTGCCATTTCCAAATATGGCCATATTATGTGAGATCAAAAAAGGCAATTGGGTTGTTTGGGTAACATATGACCCTCAACACCATTGTGCCAGGAGTGCCTTATTTATATCCTACATATTAAGGACACCCAGGCCATATGCTCCTTTATGACAATAAACTTGCCCCAATGTACGAGATGTTACTCTTCCCCTTATTGGATTTATAACTTCTTAGGGTCTTGCTAATGAGCACTGTTTTAAATCTCGGCCGATATACCGGTGTATCGGCCGCGATATTGGTATTTTATTCAAAATGATACGATAAGTGCAAAATTTACCAGATATAATTTTGAACCGATATGGGCTGATATATCACTACGTGATCGATATATATTGGTTGATATTCAAGATGAATCTATCTGATATATCACGTGACACATTTGAGGATTTCTACAAACGCATTTGAGAAACTTCTACAAAAGGTAAGTATCTCCTATGACTATGATTCTAAACTTGCTTTAAGTAGTTTCATATGATTTATGTAGGCAATCACATGTATATTCTTCATTCGGTATGTCTTTCGAAATGACGTCCGGTACTTAGTACCATATCGCGATATATCATTCAGTATCCGGTATACAGTATATAATTTTGCTGACCGATATATCGTCGATATCCAATATTTAAAACACTGCTAATGAGTGCCCCTTAGGGCACTCATTAAAGTATCATGTTGAGGTGAAGAAAATAAAGAGATCATATTCCCTTAATTAGAGTGTGATCGTTTATTTATAGAGAAAATAAATACATATCCTAATAGGACTAAGAGACACACAATGCCCAACTTAGAGTAGGAGAATTCAAAATAAAGAAAAGAAAAATTCTACTTTTACAATAACAAAGAATCCTATTTTCACTCTAATAATCTCTCTCAAGCTAGAGATAAATATTAATCCTTCCCATCTTGCCACACAAAATTGAAAAAACTCTTCTAGATAAGACTTTAGTGGAGATATCTCCAAGTTGATAACTCGATGTGACGAACGAAGTGACTATTCGATGTATCATCACCATTTCTTGGATAAAGTGACTGTCGACTTCAATATGCTTTGCTCGCTCATGAAAAACATGAATATTGGCAATATATATAGCCGCTTGATTGTCACAATACATCATCATTGGCTTGTTGTAGATGACATCCATTTTAAGCAGAGATTGAATCCACATCAATTCACAAGCTGTATGAGTTATGGCTCTATACTCAGCCTCAGTACTGGATCGAGCAACATTTTATTTTTTACATTACCATGTCACTAATTGCCTCTAACAAAGTGCAATAACCAGTAGTAGAACATCGATCAATAGGATCATTAGCCCACTCAGCATTAGAATCTCATAATATTTAAATGAGATGAAAGATGATAATACAATCTTATACCTAAGAGCCCCTTTAAGATACCACAAGATACGATAAGCAACAGCCCAATGAAGCTGATATGGACTCTGCATATCTTGACTTAACACGCACAACAAATGTAAGTTAAGTAAATTAGTTTACCAATCAATTGTCTGTACTTTCTGGGATCAGCAAGCGGCTCTCCTAGGTTTTGATAAAAATGAATATAAGGATTTGTTAAAATTAGTTATTAGTATCGAGTTATTGGGTTATTGAGTTGTTACCTATATACCCATGTACCCACTTTGTCTTCTATATATACCTTGTACTTACTCTTATATTAATGAATCGATTCCTATTCTAGGGTTTCTATTTCTTAACATGGTATCAGAGCCATCCCTCTTCCATCATCACCTTCTTAAGAACCCTGACTACCACCAAAACCCTAGCTGCCACAAAAATTTCTAATTCTAGCCATCAACCATCTATTTCATATCTTCTCTTCTTATCTTCCTTTTCTTTTCTTTTTTAGATCTAATGTGGTTTTGAATTTAGATCTCTAAAAAAAGAAAAATACTGCGTCGATACTATTCACCCCCCCAAAAGTGTCTTTTCCCTTCAAGTTTCAAAACCCTAGCCGTCATCAAATGTCACCTCATCTACTGTCTTTTCGTCATTAACTTCTGTTGCGTTGAATCAACAGATAGTGTTAGCTACTTTTGTTACTGTTGCCGATCTCTATTTCTACCAATTAATTTTACATCCACCGTGGGTATCTATTACTACTGAGTTTGAGGATCTCTCAAAATCTTTCCTACTGAGTTTGAGGATCTCTCAAAATCTCTCCTTCTACCGAGTTTAGGAATCTCTAAAATCTTATTTGTATTCAAGACCGTGATAAATATTAACTTTTTGCATAGAGCTTTGGTTTAATTGACAACTTTAGCGTCGACATTGAAGATTCAGCAGTGTGGCATAAGATTATCAATTTCGTATTTGTTTCTTAATTTTTTTTGTTTAGGAGAATTTTGTTTAGAAGATGTTTTCTAATCTATATAACAAGTTGGGATGCTAGATCTCTATGCTCCGGCTTGAGGGAGAGTATTAAGATTAGTTATTAGTATTGATTTATTGGGAACTATATACTTATACACCCACCTTGTCTTCTATATATATACCTTGTATCTTCTCTTATGTTAATGAATCAATTCCTATTCTAGGGTTTCTATTTCTCAACAGGATCCATAAGAGTATCAATAAGTTTAGGTCTTAATGTACTAGTTTCTTTTAATAAATTAGTAAGGTATTTTTTTGAGCTAAAGAAAATTTTGTCCGTCTCCCCTGAACCTCATAATCAACGGGCCAAAGCATATACACATTCTCTTGAAAATTTTCATGCAAGAATGCATTTTTAATATCTAATCGATACAAAGGTCATTGCTTCAACATTGCAACTGATAAAAGAATGCGAACAGAATGTATACGAGCTACTAAAGAGAAAGTCTCAAAATAATCAAACACCATAAGTTTATGTGTAGCCTTTGACAACCAACCGTGCCTTCAAGCTCTCAATCTGTTCATTAGGGATAAATTTGATAGTGTATTCCATCGATAACCAACAATTTATTTTTTTCGGCTGTAAAAAAGTTAATTCTCATGTTTCATTAGCATGCAAAGTACTTATTTCTTAATCCATAGCACTTTTCCATCAGGACCCAACATAGCATTACGATGTCGGGAGAGACAGAGAAGATAATGTGGTTGCAAAACTAAAGTATGTAGAAGATAAGAGAAAGATAACACTTTAGCTATAAGATGCTGAGTACAAGAAGCAGTACCCTTTCGAAGTTATGGGAAGCTCAGACATTTCAGTGAAAGCAATTGACTGATGAGGGGGTAAGCTGTCAGAATCAGTGGGCACTTGGAGTGGAGGCGAGTCTTCTAGTAGTACAGGATGATTAACAGGAGTGATCGAAGGAGTTGTAGTAAAACTCAGGGAGGCTAAAAAATAAGATGTGTTTTCAAAAAAAGTGACATCCGCATAAATCACATACTTTCTGTCAACGGGATTTCAATATTGATATCCTTTTTATATCCGAGAATATTCTAGAAACACACACTAAAGGTTGAACTGCTCAAGGATCTAATTTATCTTGTCTTTTTTTGAGGGTTTGAACAAAATGTACGCATCTAAAAATCCTTGGAGGTAAATCAAACAGTTATTTTTCAGGATAAAAAATTGAGAATGAGATTTTGCTATCTAAAATAGAAGAAAGAACCTTATTAATTAAGTGACAAACAGTAAGAATTGCATCAGCCCAAAAGCACTTGGGAACATGCATATGAACCATTAGTATTCGAGCAATGTCAACATTGTTGTGTTGAGGTGTGAGCACACGAAGTTTGAAGAATTATATTATGAGAAACACAATAATCTTGAAGAGTATATTGTACATATTCCAAAGTATTATCAGATCGTAAAATCTTAAGCGAACAATTAAATTAAGTACTAATTTTTTTATAAAATCTTTAAAAAATAGGGAGAATATTATAGTGTTCTTTCATTAAAAAATAACCAAATCGTACGAGAATAATCATCAATAAAAATTACAAAATAAGAAAAATTACACACTTTTAACTCGAGTAGGGCCTCAAATATGAGTATGAACAACTCCAAATGGAAAACAATAACGATTAACCACCATAAATGAAAAAGTTCTATGATGTTTACCAAATTGACGTGACACACTATAATTTAGAGACCATCTTAACAGAAGAAAATGACAATTTAATGAATTTTAAAAATGCATGACCTAAACGTAAGTGCTACTGGATCACAGACTCATCGCATGCCAGAGAATAAGCGCCCACTTTAAGTTGATGACCGCATTGAAGATAATGTAGATCATCATGCTCATACCTCCACCAATCACCTTCTTCATCTAAAAAGTACATGATGAAAGAGGAAAGTTATCGAATATTGAACAACTATCAAACGACTCACAGATACAAAATTAAAAAGAACATGTGAAATTTATTTAATATCACTGAGTTCAAGAGAAGTGAGATTGCCAGTGCCAGTGCTACATTTGGAATTACCATCAACAAAAATTATAGAAAAGGCAGAAGATGTGTGAAAAATAGAGAAGACTTTAGATTTATTAGTCATGTGGGCTTACGCAACAGAATCAATGATCCAAGATGAAGGTAACAAACTCACTAAAAAAGAAATACCTGAATGTGTCAAGATAGCAATGTCTGAAGTGGAGATTGAATACATCTTTTGAATCAAAGAACCATACTCAGATTTTGATAGAGTCATAATGAAAGTACCAAGAGTATTAGAGTTGTGTGTACTAGATGATCCAGCAGTGCCATACAAATAAGCATCTTGAGGAGGCCACGAAGGTTTTCCATACAACTCCCAACATCGATCAATAGTGCGATTGGTTTAATTGCAATGAGTACACTTTCGAGAATTATCCTGACCAGAATAAAAAATCATGATTTAAAGTCGTAGTCTTGACTGCTGAATCGGTGGGCACTGAGACACATCAGTCGCGACGTCGCGGATCGGTCTCGGACGATACACGCAAATCGCTACATAGAAAGCTCAATTATTTTAGAAAAAAATCATGACAAATCTTAAAAAAATTTAGACATCAATATTTATGTATCACATGTCCAAAACATATGACCTAGCACACAAATATAAAGAGAGAGCATAAATACATGTATCATCAATAGAAACTTATCAAAATGCATGCATAATATAATAAATTGCACAAATAAATTCATAAATATCTGCTAATGTAGTCATTTTTACATTGAATTGCGATGAGACACAAATTCATCATCCCTGCAATAAGTATAAAAATCAAGTATACAGTTTTCATAAGAATAATGGTATGTTTGTTGGCTTAATCTGGTAGGTTGAGATGATTGGTTAGAGAATGCAGCATCAGAATACTATAGCGGTGGGGGTTGTGCAATATCAACTCCATGGTGATAATACCTAAAACCTCGATATTTAGTGTTGCTAGTAGAATATTCACCATGATCATATCCCACACTATAATATTGGCTTGATGTCAAACCCAACTCCTGCAAACGATCTTCAAGACTATGATAATCCTGTGAGTAGTTATCATGTCCACCTAGTAATCATCGCTAGAACTAAAATTAATCAACCGATTCAAATGCCTACATTGTTGCGAAATCCCTGGTCGCCTCCATAATCTGTATCTTGTGGGGCATAATACTCTGAATCTCATGACATAACACCACCTCGTTAATTTTCATCAACACCATAAGTCCCTTCATTATCACCACCATCACTATCGCCGCCACCGCCATCACCGTCGCACCGCCACTCTCGTCACTACGGCGAATACCTTCATCCAACCAACCTAAGTCATCTGGTGGTAATATCGGTTGTTCTTCCGCCAAAATTCACTCATCCAATATATCATCATTGAAAATATGGTACAGATCGAGTGGGGTTGTAGCAATCATCAGTGTCGCGTTGGTTGTAATAAATTAACTATATTTTAATTACTAAATTAACTTAAATTACTAAATTAACTACTTTAATTACTAAGTTAACTTAATTGACTATTAAAGAGAGAGGGACTGAGGAGGAGAGAGGAGAGACAGTGAGCGGGACAGAGACAGAGAGAGCTGGAGACAGAGAGGAGAGAGACATAAAGAGGGAGAAGAGAGAAGGAGAGAGACAGTGATGGCCAAAGGGACAGAGGGAGAGATCAGAGAGGGAAAGATTAGAAAGAGACTGGAAGAGAGGTTGGGAGTGAGAAATAGAGAGAAAAGAGATTGGGAGCGAGAAATACCTGAAGTCCAAGGTCGACGGCGACGACGAGTTGGCGAAGCAAGAGAGGAAGATGAGCTCGCTGGCAAAGCAAGATGTTAACGGCGATGGGGGCTCAAGGGCGAGGAGAAGGAAGAGAGGAAAAGAGGAAGACGAGCTCAGAGCTGGATCTGAGTTTTTTTTCCCTTTTTACTCCGAGATCACAGGTTCACAGTGACCGACTCGGGGCCGACTTAGTCGAATCCGCCGAGTCAACTCGAGTCGTAACGGGACTTAATCGACTCGATCGAGTCGAGGCTGAGTCGGCCCCGCATCAGTCAAAAAAGCAAAGCAAAGTTCACTCACGTCTCAGTCTCGTCGCGACACTAGCCAAGTCGGATACGAATCAGCCGAATCAACTCCGTTTCGGCCGTTACTTCGATCCCTGTCAAAAACTCGGTCCCTAGTAGATAAACCACAACCACGAAAAGACATACCACCATGGTCGCGAGAAGTGTTACCTCGACCAATTGAGAAAATCAAGACAGAGCCCTCAACTAGAGAGGAATCAGAAGTTGTTGTGAAATTCTGATGACTGGGATAGTCATGAGAAAGTATTTTGTAGAGAAGGAATCCCCTCTTCACTTGCTAGCAGCTGTCCTCGAAGTGGCTTGATTTAAAAACTGAGCCCCGAAAGAAACTTACAAACATATTATTCTTCACGCTGCTTTTTAAGAACTTCACTATTATTATTTACTGGATGATACTGGTTGAGTTTATCTATTATACTTTTGAAGTGGCTGTAGTAGTCTTTTAAACTCTTGTCGTCTTGTCGAAGACTAAAAATATCCTTCCACACTTTAAAAACTCGAGAGACAGTCTTTTTTATGGAATAAGTATCACAAACAGTTTCCCAAATTTTTTTTTGCAGTTTCTAAGAACATAAAGTTAGCACTCATTGTGGATATCTTGTTGTTTCAAAGCTAAGTCATCACCAAATAGTTGTCTCGTTCTCATTCTTCAAATGCTTTTTTGGTAGAGGCAAGTTTCACAGAAGTAATTATCTTCAATTTGTCACTTACATCAAGGAAGACACTCATAGATTTCTTACATAACAAATTTTTTTTGCCATTCAACTTCACAATGATAATTTAAATACTGACAAGGTCTTTGATTTCTTTGATATCAGCCATGAGAACAAGAACGGGAATAAGATGTTTATTACAGAGTTTTACTGGAAAAGAAGATTAAGTATCTCTCTCTGATTTTTTTTAGACGAAGGCAAGAAAAGTTAGGGTTAGGCTTTTTTTTAGGAATAGGCTAGGATTAGTATTTTTGCTCTGATATCATGTTTAGGCGAAGAAGATAAAGAGAAGACCATATGCCATCAATTACAATATGTTTATTTATTTATAGAGAAAAAATATATGTCTTAATAGGACTAGAAGAATACATGTCCTACTTGGAGTAGGAGAATCTAAAATAAAGAAAATAAAAATCTTTTCTACTATAACAAAGAATCTTATTTCTACTCTAATACATCAATTAAGCTATTTTTACAGTTCACCTACTTCTCAAGGTACCAAAGCATAATCATTTAATTATTTCAACCCTACCTTTCTAATAAACTCTTCTTTGAATGTTGCTGTAGTTGTAGTAGTAGTAATAAATCTATGTTTTCAGCCACTTCCTTAGAATATCCTTCTTGTCCTTCAACACCCTTACCTCAACTGCCCCCTTTCCCATTTCATCCCCTCTCCAGTTTGGTATTCAGATTCTTTGGCATTAATTTAAATTGAAAAGTAAAGGGAATAATGGCTTGATTATTTTTATTTTGACATTCTTTTAGTTCCTCATTTCTAGTTGCACTGGTGGAGACATCCTCTTTTAGTCACTTCTTGTTACATTGGTACCAATCATTTTAAGGAAGAGAGATATTGAATGAATAAAAATAAGTAATTATGGTGAACACCATCACATTCTACTAAGAACTCATACAAGAAACAAAAAGAGATATTAAATAAAATAATAAGAACAAGAAAGGAAAATGATAAATTGAGGTGTAATCAAATGATCACAATGATAGATAATACGACAATGACGACAAAGCTGACGGTGGAAGAGGTAGCAAAATTCGGGGCGGGAATCGGCGGCGATGAGGACGCCGATATGGCTATGAAGGGCGCGATGGATGGGGGAGTAGGAGGCGAGGATAGTGGGGTGGTGGAGGATGGGAAGATGGGAGTTGGTTTGCGTGTGGATTTGGGTGCAAGTGTGGGGGAAACAACAATTGGTGTGATTGTGGGTGCAACTGTTTGAGCGGATATGGGTGCCAGTTTGGTTTGAGAGACGAGAGGAGCGACACCTGAGACTTGGCAAGTGAATTACGGCCAGTGAGAGGAATGTGCGGGTAAAGATCAAAGAGTGAGCCATTGTTGAGAGAGTTGCGCATAGAATTTTAGAGTCTAGGATCGGGTCCTATAATAAAAAGATAGTATGTCATAAACACAGGACATTATTATTAGTGTAAAATAAATAGTGTAAAGGAAAAAGGATAAGTTGGAATATTCAAAAAGTATTACTACCTGAGAAGTGGGTTAACAAGTGAAGGTAAAGTAATGCTTGTTACGTGTGCATGCCCTTAGGGCACTCATTAACAAGACCCTTTTGTTAATTATTTCTTCAAAGCATTGAAAGAGTTCAAAGTAAGACAGAAAGTAAAGCAATGAAGCTGGCATGGAGGTATTGAGTAGGGTAATCTGCCTCATGAGACTAAAGCTTCCTTTTCCAACCTGCTAGATTTTCTTTTAAAATTTTTATCATTTCAAACATGGGGATCCAATTCTAATGGCGCATTTACCTTGTCTGATAGGAAATACCAAGATATACCTTGTCTGAATGTTCTTATCAGGCGACCAATTACCGCTTATTTGAAGTCTCTAGACTCTACCATCAAGGAAAACAATGGAGCTCTTTTATGAACACATCTCAAAATTGCAACGGATTTATTTAATGGTGTCTGCTTGTGAAATTTTGTTCTTACCAAGGAGCAGGCTATGCGACGTTATTATACATGCCTATCTCTTCAATAAGACCCTGTCTTTGCTTTATCTAACACCATGTTGAGGCTATCAGTGACTAGGTGAATAGAAGTAGAGATAATGGATCCTTCTTCACATAGATAGCTCTTGAAAACAATATGTTATTGGCTATTCTGTTAACTAAAATGTTATCATTTGCAGATTGCTCTAATTCATTGTGTCATTGGCTTTCCCAAAGTAAAATTTGATTATATAGCCTTGTTTATTACTCTTTTTACAGTGGTTGATTGCTCCTATGCAATGACAACTCTGTTGAGAATGGATCTTGCAGAAACAAAGCCAGATCGGTAGTTACCAAATAGATATCCTAGATTTTGACGAAGTCGCTTTGCTAACACCTTAGCATAATCTTCATCAAACCAGAAAATAAACAGATCAACCTATAATCACCCATTGTCTCCGGGTTGGAAATCTTTTGAATAAGGATTAACTGAGAGTAGTTAAGTTTGCTCAGCCTAACATACCTTTTTTAAGAGTGATATTAAGTAGTGTTTGATAGTGTCCCGAAGATTTTGTAAAGCAAGATTGAAAATTCATCATGTCCGGAGCCTTATTCGTGCCCAACTCCCAAATGATATTCTTGATTCCCTCCGCAAAGTACATGTTAAGTAAAAGTCCATTGGTACAAACCCAGGGATTAACTGCCTCTGAACTGTTTGGCAACCCTAAACAATTGCTTAAACTTCCATTTGAAGTGACTCTTGATCTCAACATCCAAAGAGATCACCTGGTTAGTGGCCACCTTCCTTTACCCTTTAGTGGTGATCATTCATTCCCTTGCTCATGCCAGTCATTTTATAAAGAAGGTAGTGTTACGTCCCCTTCCTTTGGTCATTTGCAGCCTGCCATCTCTCTTCAAATCTCTTTTTTATGTATGTTAATCTTTGATCTTATTACAAGTATTCTGTAAAGACTGACATGGTTCCAGGGCCTAGTTCCTCTAGTTTCTCAAGCTCATATATGATATGAAGATGTTGACTCTTTAGGCATTTGATGTTTTTCAGTGAATATTTGTTCCATATGGAAAGCCATTTTCTCATGTGTATTGAGTTTAGAGGCAAGGATATACTCGGACATGATTCTTGCCATAGGTGCTCCGCAATTCCCACTTAGGCCTCCTTTGGGAACAAGGTTGTGTTTCCCAAACTGAGATTTGGGAGAGTTTCAGACTCAAAAGGTGGTTATTGAAATGGGCCTTTTTTGGGACCCAAAAATGATGTTACTGAAACTGAGGTTTGGAGGCCCATGACCTTATGAAACTAGGCTTTGGGAAACTCCAGCTTGAGTAGATTTTTCTAATCCAAGACTAAATGAGTAAGAGACCTTTGTTTTCCAAACACTCGCTAAAGTTAGCGAAACCTCAGTTTCAAAAGGTTTCATAAACTGGAATTTGTATGGTTACAAACCTCACTTTCATTTTAACTTAAATGAAAAACCCAGTTTTAGAAACTTTGTTGCCAAACTAGACCTTGCTAGACGTATTATGAATCAAGCCACATTTCTCAAACCTTTGTTCTAGATGCTCTCACTGAACAGGAAGAAAAGATTATGGTCTAATGTGGTTTATAGGTAGAGAATCCAGATGTGAGAGGTGTTGCGCGCTGGGTAACAACCTATGAGGAATCCACCAACTGGAGACAGATGATGTATCCACACGACAAGAACAGAGAAACAATAGAGAAAAGCAAATCAACACAGTATTTAACGAGGTTCGGCAATTTGCCTACATTCTCGGGGCAAGGGAGAGATATTTTATTGATTCAACAATCAATACAAACTAATACCAGAGGGATACTTTCGGGTATTTTCTAGGGATACAATGCATGAAGGCTCTAGCTCTTATTTATAACCAGAGAGTCCCAAGGATTAAGGAAACCCTGATTGAATTCGACCCCAAAATAGAAAAGGAATCCGAATCCAGAAAGGTGAACGAAACGTGTCTGTCAGTCGGTCGACCACCCTGTCCTCGGTCGACCGGCCCGGTCGACCGGGAATAAACGAGAGCTAGCTCATGTCAGTCGGTCGACCGGGCGGTCGACTATTCCTTTGCCACGGTCGACCGGGCGGTCGACCAGGCCATGTCTGTGCACGTCGTGTACACTGGTCGACCGAGCGGTCGATGGGCTTTTTCCACTGGCTGACTGGGCGGTCGACTGGGCCCTGTCCAGGCCTGCTTCAATGTCGTTCTCGCTCCCTTTGTCTTCCGGTCTCTGCGTTATTTCTCTATCTCCCTCTCCCTACAATTCTCCACCTTGGTGAAGATTTTTCAAATCTGAGCCGAATTCCAACGAACATCTAGCGAAATCGACACACGATCTCGGCTAAATCGACACACGATCTCGGCTTGAGCGCTCTGAACGAAATCGACACACGATCTCGACTTGGCCAACAGACGAAACATGTTCCTTCAAGTGAACGCCAGTACACATACAATTGATTTTCATTGATCTGATCAGATCCAAATTGAGTTTGTCGTTGTCACCTGCAACTTTCACCAAACTCCACTATCAATTGTAGGCTTACAACTTCAGCTCAGCTATCCAAACAGAATGCACCATACATGCCTTCCCAGCACTTCACTTGAAGAGAAATATTATACGAGCTGACCAACGAACGTGTCTCCCACTCAGCAATTTCATGGAACTCTATTCCAAATTGACCTCAAGAAGAATTCATCAAGAGATAACATTGACTCTCCAACTGACTGACTCTCTCCGGTCCACATGTCTACGAGACGGTCCAACCAAAAATCTGAGTAGAGCACACTAAACACCATCATCAGCTTCAACAAATTGGATGCACACTCCCCTTATGCAAGCTTAACCATTTTCTCACTTGAAGAACAACTGTTCATTGAGATCACAATGCTTCACCTCTCCGTGAATTCCAACTTTTCACGTCTACTTGAAGTCCAACTCTTTACCTCTACGTGAAGTCCCAATCAGCTTCTCGAGAGCCCAAATAGCTTTATACGGGTTGCATCACCAAATGGCTGTGCTTTTACGGCTGCCTACATTCCTTGCCCAAGGGATCAAGCCAACCGTAATTCATTGAAATGAGCTCCATCAAGCTCAAGCACCTGTGACTGAATCTTCAGCAGCGAACCGATTTGGCTGAGTCATATGAATCTTCTCACTGTCGTCATGGAGAACAACGACCTTCAACTTGAGCTTGTCGCGGTCACAAGCTTGAGATTCATGCTTCTTCACCCACTTTCTTGGTTTTATCTTGCTTCCTGTTGCTGTAAATAATTCGACATTCTCATCAATGTCTTCAACCTGTTCAACATCAAAACTGGCTACATGATCTCCACCTGGTGTCACATCCGGTGAAGTCTTCATTGATACTGAACCAACTGGAGATGGAGTAGCATCGACCTCCACCCGCTGCGATACTTCATTGGTCTTAGTCCTTTCCACTTACTGAGAGACGGTGGACTTCAACACTGAAGTCTCATCAAATGTGACATGCTGACTCATCACGATCTTGTTTTCGGGGTCCCATAACCTGTAGCTTTTCATATTTCGTTTGACACAAAAAAACACAAACTTCTTTGCTCGCGGATTCACCATGTCATCTTTGGCACTAAAGTAGGCCGGACTTTCAAATTCTCGCAGCAAACCTTGATCTTGAGTAGCTTTTCAGACCAAACTTTCAGTGGAATTTTACCTCCTATCGCAGTCGATGACAATTCATTTATGAGATGGCTAGCATACATAATTGCCTCAGCCCAAAACGATTTGTCTAATCGTGCATTATACAACAACCACCGAGCCTTCTCCAGCAAAGAACGATTTATCTCACTAGCCAACCCATGTGTTCCATCTGTGAAGTGAGTACTAATACCAGTGTTCTGGTCAAATTGTAGGAATTGATTCTTGTATCTTTTAACATTATCAATTTATACCTCCTTAATCTTCCTACCAGTCTGCTTCTCCATCATATGCTTCCACTTCACCAATATATCTAGGGCTTCACACCTTTGTCTCATGGGATATATCCAACAATGCCTAGATAAATTATCAATAAAAGAGACAAAATATTTTTGACCTCCAAGCGATGCAGTCTTAGCAGGTCCTCAAACACTTACGTGAAAACAATCAGGAAGACCTTCAGAGTGGTGAGTAGTAGTGTTGAATTTCACCTTCTTGTCCAGAATGTCGCGTTCAACCAATTTCAAGTTGTAAGTAGAAGCACCTTCCAATGATTCTTTCTTTGTTGGAGCTTGTAAAAACTTTTCATCTCCGTGTTCGACCCTCATCTGTCAGACCTGTGTGCAAACCTCATCTGAAGAAATAAAAGTCTCCGCCTGCCCTGTAACTGTACTACCCTTCAAGTAGTAGAGATTGTCCGGCGGACGCCCTTCATAACCACCATTGAGCCTTTGGTCATCTTGAAAACACCATCTCATATAGATACCACAAGAACCAACATTTTCAAAGCATCAACAGAGAGGATTTTTTTTGAGTTGAGGTACATACCTCACTTTCTTCAATTCTCGTACTATCCCACATCCATCTTGATACAGACTCTACCCATCCCTTTCACATTACATGGATGATCATCACCCATGACCGTGAAACATCTATCTAGCTTCTCAAAGCTAAAAAATCAGTCCCTGTTCGGGCACACATGATAGGTAGCTCCTGTATTTAAGATCCACTCAGAATTATCTGAGTAACTAACAGTAGGAGTAGTAACTGAGAAAGAAAATACTAATGAGTCTGAGTCTGATCCATCCGCCTGTGAAGTACTGACATGAGTATGACCACCTGTGCAAGATTTGCCTCGGTCATCGACTTCTTCTTACCTTTGGCTTTCAGACAATCAACCTTCTAGTGCCCTAACTCCTTACATAAGGGGCACTGGTTCCTCTTCAGATCTCTGAAACTTGATCTGGACTTTGATCTTTGCCCTATCGATTGGAACTCTTGCCTCTTACCGTCAATGCCTCTGCTGTTGTGCTCTCAGAAGAAGACAGGCTGTCATGCCTCCTTACTTCATTATTCACAAAAACAGCAGACACCTCATTGTAGTTAAGGGATTTTCTACATTGATCAATGTAAGAGTAAAGGTCTCATATTCTTCTTCAGGAAGAGAATTCAATAGAATTACCGCCTTATCTTTTTCATCGATCTCCACATCCATATTAATCAGGTCTGTAAGAAGCTTTGTGTAACTATTCTTGTGTTCGTCAATGGAGCATCCTCTCTTCATCTGGAAACGATGAAGCTTACTCTTCAACTGCAACCGCGATACGATATTTTTTGTCAGATACTTTTTCTCTAGGATCTCCCATAGCTGTCTCGCAGATGTTTCATGTAACACATTATACTTGATGTCTTGTGTCAAACAAGACCTGATCAAGCCATACGTCGTTCGGTTCATCTTATCCCAATCTTCTTCAGTAGCTGAATCACGCTTCTTCTCCAACCGTAGAATGTCTTTGAGGTTTGATGCCGTCAATGCATCCATCACCTCACATCTCTACATACCAAAGTTGTTCTTGCCGTCGAACTTCACCACATCAATCCTCAACGGATGTGGGTTCACGGATTTCACCGAAGATGTACTATTTCCAGTCATCTTCTCAACTGATTCCTCAAAGCAATGCGAATGCAAACGGAGTTAGATAAAACAAACTAGATAAAGATAGGATCTTTACCTCCACGCGAAAACCCTCGAAGAGTTTCTGAAACGATCTACTCCGAATTGATTCCTCGAGCAATCCACACGCTGTTTTGAGATTGACACACGATCTCACAAATAGTCCCAACGCTGCTCTAAGATCGACACACGATCTCCGCCAAACAGCAATTGATGCCCTTAGAATCAACACACAATCCCACAACTAACCTGGGATGCTCTGATACTACTTGTGCGCTGGGCAACAACCTATGAGGAATTTACCAACTGGAGACGTACCCACACACCAAGAACAGAAAAATAATAGAGAAAAGCAAATCAACACAGTATTTAACGAGGTTCGGCAATTTGCCTACGTCCTCAGGGTAAGGGAAAGAGATATTTTATTGATTCAACAATCAATGCAAACCAATACCAGAGGGATACTTTCAGGTATTTTCTAGGGATATAATACATGAGGGTTCTAGCCCTTATTTATAGTCAGAGTCCCAGGGATTAAGGAAATGCCGATTGAATTCGACCCCAAAACAGAAAAGGAATTCGAATCTAAAAAGGTGAACGAAACGCGTCTGTCGGTCGACTGACCACCTGTCCTCGGTCGACCGGGATCAACCGAGAGCTGGCTCATGTCAGTCGGTCGACAGGGCGGTCGATCGTTTCTTTGCCACAGTCGACCGGACAGTCGACCAGGCCATGTCTGTGCATGTCGTGCACACCGGTCGACCGAGCAGTCGACCAGGCTCTGTCCACTGGTTGACTGGGCCCTATCCAGGCCTACTTCAATGCCGTTCTCGCTCCCTTTGTCTTCCAGTCTCTGCGCTATTTCTTCTATCTCTTATCTTCTCTCTCCCTTCAAAAGGGAACTTTGATTCCCAATCCAGAGAGACGAAAACCCTATCAAGTTTAGCAGGCATACATTGTCCATAATGTTGGACCAAGTGAAATGTATGTCTGCTATCAGATTTTCAAAGGTTGTTGGTCTATTAATTAGCTTATTGAAGGCCACCGATCCTTGTTGTTACCATCTATCCCCATCCGTTTCATCATCGAAGCAAACAATATTAAATTCTAGCCTAATACCAAGGCAGATTCCATTTGTCGCCAAGGAGGGCTACTCATTTCAAAAACTTTGATTCATAGAGCGTTGGTTCGTTCCACAAACGATCCTTATGAAGTCTTGGATTCTTCTTCTAGTCTTGACAGAAAGGGAAAAAATGCCAACCCATTCTTCAAAGATAGAAACTTGGCAACCTCCACCCTAATTAAGATACCCCACTGAGCTATATTTGCAAATAGAAATCTACTATAATTAATGCAGCCCACTCCTTTTTCTCTAAAAGTTTGCAGTTAAGGATGGTAAAATCTTTATTCGTGAAAAGGTTATAGTGTGCTTGTGCACCGATACACGTACACACCCCCACCCACAATCACACCAACAAAACCACCCATACGCGAGGATGCGTGCATGGGCACTATACACACTTGTGCCTGCCGTCCACCCGCACACCAGCATGCAATATTGCACATGTAGTTTCAAAACTAAATAGGAATAGGGCTGGACATAACCATGTCTCATGCCACGGAGGTGTTTGCTCAACAAGCCAGATTTTCAAATATGAGGGCACAACCGCATGGGAAATTTATGACACTGTTGAATTGGCGTACATTCCACGAAAGGTTTTTTTTCATATCGGCGCACATGAAATCTTTGCTAATTCCATATTCACCTCATGAATCTTTATATTTTCATTTTGATACCCAAATCTTTTAAGTTTGGACAAAGAAAACCCGTCATTAGTCACTCTGTTTATTTTTTTAAATATTCTTGGAATATTCTTTTTTTAGCTTTAGATCTGATAAAATCCTATATAAACTGACCACAATACTCCATCTCTTTCCCTTCTTATGTTCCTCTCACCAAATTCATTCTCTCACATTAAACCCAATAATTTCACTCTAACTAACCAATTCCCAACCTAATTACTCTCAATTGCTCTCTTCTCACCCGATCTCTCTGCCTCTCCCGTCCTAACTCTGATTTTCTAACAACTACTAGGGTTTTCTGGTGGTGGAAAGAGACGAAAAAGTGTAAAAGAGAATGGTGAGATAGTACTTGTGAGAGTGAGATAAGGTACTAAGAGGGAGTGAGAGAGAGCACTAGAGTGAGAGACAAGAGGAATTGATGGGGAAAATCTACTCCTAGTCATTGTTGTAGCAAATCGGCGTTCTAATACCAATTGTTACTCCAGGATCGACGTTTACGGAACTTGACAATATGATGAACATGTAAAAAGAAAACTGTTGTAAAGCAAAATAACAATACTTAGACAAAAGAGTAATAAGAAATAACACGAGAATTTAATATGGTTCGGCCTAAAATTGGCTTGCGTCATTGAGGAGAGAACTTGAGAGAGTTTTAATAGTAAATTTGATACAAAGAGATCTAACTTTTCTCTTGATCCCACATGAGTGTTCACCTTCCTTTTGAATCTAGACCTAGATTACAAGAGTATATTTTCTATTTATACACCTTCACCTTTCTTCTCTCTTTCTTGGATTCTTTTGTTCTCTTTTACATGAGATTTATTTAGAATTACAACCTTTATTTTTAAGATTTTATAATACAACTCTTATTTGGACTATGAGATGATCTTGGATATTGGATGCTTGAAGAATCTTGATCAATCTTATTTGGAGTTGATCTTTTTAATCTGGAAGAATGTTAAATCGTTCAATCTTTAGAAATAGATATTCATTGAATAAAATCTGAAGCCTATTCGTACTCCTCTAGAAAAATTTTATAAGCGTCTGGAAAGAAAACTGCTCTACCTTGATTTGCTTCTTCTGCTTCAAGTTATCATCTTTTCCAATTCAATTGAATTTTCTTGGACCATCTTTTCTTGAAAATAAGGCAAAATTCTAACAATCTCCATCTTGACTTGCTTTTCAAGCCTTTAGTAAAATACTTTTAGATTTTGGAGTATTATCTTAATTCTTTCCTTGGTTGTAACCGTATTGTGAAGACTTTAACTCTTGCCTCCTCTCCCGGGGTATTTGGCGGATTTACCACCATGGCATTGGCCATCTCGGGCCTTGCCCGAATGCACCTTTTCTCCTTCTCGCAACACTTTGACCTGGTTCACATTCCGTTGTGGTCTTCCTTAAAGCTCCACCTTGTAATGAGCTCCTTTCCAAGCTTATCCCTGAAACTCTACCTCGAACTGAGTTTCCTTCCTTCAGCTTATATAACCCACTGCACTTTTCTCCTTCCAAAATTATCCTGTTACCTTGGCTAACTGTGACGATGCCTTTTTGCACTTAGATCTGGCATCCTCCTTCGTCAAGCACCCTTAAGGATGTTAGATTGTACCTTGCCTCTGGAACATACCGGACCGCCTTTACAGCACGCACTGCCCCATCTCTTTCTGTAACCTTAAATGTCCCAGTGCCGAAGACCTCGCAAGCCGAGCTATCCACCATCTTGACAATCCTTTTCTTCTTTGCAACTAAGAAGTTATTGAACAACTGCTTCTGAGAACATACATGAACCAACTATCTGAATCGAATATCCAGCCTTTACCATAAGAAGTATTGTCTTCAACATAAGAAGCTATTAATACTTCAGTGTCAACACCGCTTGCTACGTCTGCCTCCGCATTTTGCCCCTTCTTCTTCAGCCACTCTTGCCGATGCTTGCACTCATTCTTTCAATGACTTTTTTTGACAAAAGTGACATGCCTTCGACAAATTCGGACTTTTCGTTCCTTCTCTTCCTTTCCTTCTTGTGATCACCAAACCTGATCCTTCCTGTTCCTCTTGATTTGGCATTTTCCTGATCTCATTAGATAAGAGAGTTGACATGACATCCTCATGAGAGTTTCCTTATCGTAGAGCATGGAGGTGATATGATCGTATGATTGTGGAAACGAACTGAGAAGTATCAACATTTTATCCTCCTCATCGATATTGACATCAACAACTAGAAGCTCGCTGATGACCTTGTTGAAATAGTTTAGATGCTCTAACACGCTATCTCTTCCTTCATGCATAACCCATATAGTTGTTTCTTGAGTTACAACTTGTTGGAGAGGTTTTTAGTCATATACGTCTCTAACCTTGACCACAATTCCGTAACCGTTTCTTCATTCATCACATTGTACATAACCTCATCTGCGAGATATAGTTGGATCATGCTTGTCTTTTTTAAATCCATCTCTTTCTAATTCTCGTTTGACATACCTGCAGGTTTTGCAGACTTCCCTACATGGTCTTGTGAAGACTTTGCTGCACTAGCAATGCCTTCACCCTTTTTCATAAATCGAAGTTTTCTTTACCATTTAACTTCTGGACCTCAAATTTTATCGTAGAACTTTCTATCTTCGATATATCGCCTTTCGTCAGTTCTGATACCAATTGTTGTAATAAATCGGCACTCTAATACCAATTGTTATTTTAGGGATCGTCGTTTGCGGAACTTGGCAATATGATAATACTTGTAAAAAGAAAATTGTTATAAAGCAAACTAGCAATATCTAAATAAAAGAGTAATAAGAAATAATACGATGATTTAACGTTGTTCGGTCCAAACTTGGCCTACGTTCACGGGGAGAGAACTTGAGAGAGCTTCATTAATAAACTTGATATAAAAAGATATAATCTTCCTCTTGATCCCACAAGAGTATTCACCTTTCCCTTTACCTTCCTTCTCTCTTTATTGGTTTCTTCTGATCTCTTTTACATGAAATTTATTTACAATGCTGGGTTACTATTTTTGTTTATATGATTTTACAATACAACTCTTATTTCTACTATGAGATGATCTTGAGCATTGGATGCTTGAAGAATCTTGATCAATCCTAATTGGAGTTGATCTTCTTAATGAAGAAGAATTCTAAATCCTTTAATCTTTAGAAACAAATCTTCATTGAATAGAATCTGAATCCTATTCGTACTCCTCCAGAAAAGGAAACTTGTAAGCGCCTGAAAAGAAAATCGCTTCACCTTGATTTGCTTCTTTTCCTTCAAGTCAACGTCTTCTCGAACTCAATTGGATTTTCTTGAACTATCATCTCTTCTTGAAAAGAACAGTATTTTAAATGTCGGATATCAGGGAAATGTCGGATGTCGTAATCGGATGTCGGATTTCGGAGATATTTCGGGGCCATTTAGTAAATTTCGGACGTCATGATGGATAACAAATATATATCCTAGATGTCTTAAATAATATAATTTTAAAATTCTTATCAAGGTAATACATACACAACTTATGCAAAAATACATAAATATGTTTATGATAGGTATACTTAACTTAAACATTTTGCATATATTCACTAATTCATTGTTAAAATTTCTCAATTGCTCCAACTTTCAAGACCAATCAACATATTGGGTTTTTCTCAAAATGTCGGCCGACATTTTCCTGAAATATCGGCCGACATTTTTCAAAACGCTATTTCAAATGCGGGTGAGGATGTCATGACGGTGAGAGCTTGAAAATGAAATGTTGGATGACATTTAAAACACTGGAAAAGAAGGCAAAATCCTAACACTCAGTTTGTATGAGGGTAGTTTGGTATTTTAATCATCCCACCATTATAAAAGCAGTAACTAATGCGATGTTTTTTTTTTTTTACCAACTTTAAAGATTTAGGGTGTCTAAATGAAAATATAAAGATTTAGGGGGGTGAATATGGAATTAGTAAAGATTCCATGTGCCGATATTGAAAAAACCTTTCTGCGAAATAATTGGACAAGCAATTTGTGTGCATTTTCTAGACTGTTGAAGGCTGATCTGGAAGCATATTTATCCATCAACATAATTTATTTTCAAGCAAGTATCAAAAAGTCTACTAACATCTACAAATTACTGTAGCAGTACAAAACTAATGCCATCTCAAAGGTTAGTTTATCTACAAAACCAGCTCAAGTTGAGGTTTATTTGAGCAAAACAAGTTAAGGTGTGAGTTCATCTAGATCTAGTCCAAATTCAAGTCCGAGTTAAAATCAACTCAGAAAAGCAGCATGAATCCTAAATTTGATAGACGTGTTAGGAGATTTTGAGAGAAAATTTGGGAGTGTTTTTGTTCAAACTTACCAGGCTTAGGAGTCCTAACTTAGTAAGGGAAGAATAAAATTCTCGCTATAAATAGAGAACTCTCGACTGTAAAATAAGAGTTCCAGACCAATCAACAGTGTAGTCCTTCAAGAAACCCACAACACTTTGAGTAGGGAAAACTTCTCACTCTAAGAGAAGACTCCACAAAATCCTAGACAAAATCCCAAAACCTAAAATTCTAGAAGAAATGGGTAGTCGTGTGCTTTGTGGATAGATGTGAGTAAGACGGCAGAAAGAATAAATCTTGCTACTCATTGTACAAATCTGAAATCATAAGCAAAACTGAGATGTGAATTTCCCCCGATCATAAAAACCATATATTTCCGCATTACTTTTTGACTTCATATGGCTCCCTCCTAAGAGCACGTTCTCCACCTCACTTTTGGAGAACCTTGATGAAGTTTAGAGATGCTTTGAATTTTTCCACCAGGATGGTCTTCGTCATCATGTCTGTTAGATTTTTTTTTTTTACTAATTTTCATCAAGTCGATCACCTTTTCATGTACGACCTACTGACGCATCTTATGATATCTTACATCAATGTGGGCGACTTCTTGTGATACATGTGATCCTAAGCAAGATGAATAGCACTTTGACTGTCGTAATGAATCTGAACTGAATCCTATATTATACCAAAAGTTTCGATCAATCTTCTCAACTATAAAGCTTCCTTTAATGCCTCAACTGCGGCCATGTACTCAGCCTCTATTGCTGAAAGAGCAACAGTATCTTTCAACTATGCCTTTCAACTAATAACGCACTCAGCTACCGTGAACACATAGCGTGTCGTAGATCTTCACTGATCAAGATTTCCTGCATAATCTTCATTAACATAGCCTTGTAATATCTCAAGCTTTCCCTTTTTAATCTTTGAAACACTAAGCCTAGTCTTATAGCCCTTCGTAGATATTGTAGCACCCACTTCACTGCTTCCCAATGTTACTTTCCTCGATTTGACATGAACCGACTTACTGTACTAACTGCATGGGCTAAGCCAGGCCTAGCGCAAATTATAGCATACATAAGTGATTCCATCGCACTAGCATATGCTATTCGTGACATCTTCTCTTCTGGTGATTGTGGACACTGCTTGGAAGATAATTTGAAATGACTTGCCAAAGAAGTGGTGACCGGTCTTGCTTCTGCTATGTTGAATCTTTTTAATACCTTAAGAATGTAGTTCTCATGGGATAACCAAAGTTTACCTATGCCTCTGTCTCGAGTGATCTCCATACTTAAGATCTTTTTGGCTTCTCTCAAATCCTTCATGTCGAATTTCTTGAGCTGAGCTTTAAGCTTCTGAATATGTGTCTTGTTTCTCGCAACAATCAACATATCATCCACTTATAATAACAAATATGTCGGATCATCATTCTGTTAGAAGTAGTTACAACTGTCATACTCACATCAGCTGTATATGGCCTTGATCATAAGAGTTGAACCCGTTTGTATCACTGCCTGGAAGACTGCTTAAGTCCATAGAGAGATTTATTTAGAAGACACCTTATTTTCTTGACTTTCTTGAATATAACCTTCAGGTTAAGCTTACCGTGTAGAAACACTGTTTTCACATCTATTTGCTCTAACTCTAGATCAAACTGAACTATCATCGCCAATAACATCCGAATAAATGTATGCTTGACTACAGTAGAGAAGATCTCATTGTAGTCTATACCCTTCTTCTAAGCATATTCCTGGACAATTAACCTTACATTGTATTGCTTATTGTCCTTGCGAAAGACCCATCTGCAACCTATTGCCTTAGAGTCTTTTGGAAGATCTACCAATTTTCATGTTTTATTTCTATCCAAAGACTCCATCTCCTGTTCCATGGCTGTAATCCTCTTGCCGTGGGTCATCTGTCCCGATCGCCTCCTTGTAACTACTAAGATCTTCTGTTTCTATTACTAATGCGAACAAGACATGATCATCTTCCTGCCATACCTTGTTGGTGGTACTGTAACTATGACTGACTGCCTCAACAGTTTAGATTGCTCTTGAGTAGCCTCCTATTCGTTTTTATTTGAATCTGAGGAGTCCTCGTCTGACTCGTCATGCCTTTTAGGGCTATCTGAGAACTCAATTCTCTTTTCCTAAGTGTCTGATGAACTGTTTGGAGCTCCACCTTACGCTTTATCCTCAGTTTCTGACTTTTCTTGTGATATTAATTCTTCGTCAAAGACCACATCTCTGTTGGTAAAGGCGCTCCTTGTTTCGAGATCTCAAAGTTTGAAAACTTGACTCCTTTAGTGAACCCGTGAAGATACACTTCTTAAACTTGGACTCTAGTTTATTTTTTCTTCTGATTATCAACCAAACTATACGCGAGGCAATCGAAAATCCATAAGATTGAATAATCCACTCTCTTCTCGCTATATCTCCTTTGAGATTTGAAGATCAACAATTACTGATAGTGACATGTTTACCAGATAACTCACATGATTCATTGTCTTTGCCTAAAATTCTTCTGACATGTCAGCATGTAATTTGATACTGTGGGCATGCTCTGTAAGTGTCTGATTCATGTGTTATGCTACTCCATTCTGTTCTGGTCACCCTGGAATACTTTGCTAGTGTTCGATGCCTTTATCTACCAAGTAAGCTTTGAATTCTGCAGAGGTATGATCGCCACTATTGTCGGACCTCAAGACTTTCACCTTTCGCCCCTTCTGATTCTCCACCATAGGTATTTACTCCTTGAATTTATATACTTCCGAATTATGCTTCAATAAGTATACACAAACTCTCCTGGAGAAGTCATCTATGAACGTTAACATAGTACCTAGCACCCCCGATGGATACTACTGGTGAAGGTCCCCACACATCTGCGTGTATGAGATTTAGCAAGCCCTTTGTCTTGTGTTGTGATGTAGAGAAAGCTACTCCACGCTGTCTACTCATAATACAAAATTTACAAAGATTGAGTTTACAATATTTAATACCTGGTAGAGCACTTTTTTTGTGTAGGACTTGAAAACCTCGCTCGCTTATGTGTCCGAGACGCATGCGCCAAAGCCTTGTAGTATCCTCCGTTGCTACTGAAGCATCACGAACAATAATGCTATCTTCCATCTTGTACAAGTTTGCTGTGCATGGAGCCCATGGTACCTTTGATACCTCCATCTGCACCTGAAAACTTGCACTCTTGAGCATTTAAAGCTCCCAGCGAGAGAAGATTCTTCTTTAAATCTGGAATATGACGCGCGTTCGTAAGGGTTTGAACCTGTCCATCAAGCATCCTCATATGGATGTTGCCAATGCCAACCGTCTTGCACACGACGTCGTTACTCATCAGGACAGAGCCTTCATCACAGGTCTTAAAAGGTACTGAACCACTTCTTTTTTGGGCACATGTGGTATTTGCACTCTGAGTCAAGTAACCAAGCATTTGAGTACTTATCTTTTCTTGACTGAGTTGTCAAAACATCACGGATTCTCATCTGTTTGTTTGATAACCGCGACTTGATCTGGCTTTTTACTGATAGTAGCCCTATCAGAATCCTTACCGCCATTCTTTTTTAGCGTCTTCTTGTATTTCATATAATTTTTCTTGATGTGTCCTGGTTTCTTGTAAAAATAGCAAGCAAAACTGCTAGAAGCCTCTGGATTCCTTTTGGGTACCCTACTCTTCATCTCCCCTCTGGTCCTTGACAACTAGTCCTAAGGCCTCCTTTGTAGAATCTGTTTTCTTCATCAGCTCGTTGTTTTGGAGCATCTGTCTAACATCTTCTAACTTTAAGGTCTACTTACCATACATGATGATGGTTGCCAAGTGGTTATAATTTGATGGAAGAAAGAGAGTAAAAAAAAGAGTTTTGTCTTCTTCTAACTTAACCTCTAGAGCCAACAAGTCGCTTAAAATCCTATTAAAAATATTGAGATGTAGAATAGGTGTACCTTTTTCATTCGAAGGATGTATAATTGTTCTTCATGAAGAGCTTATTCGATAAACTCTTTGTCATATAAAGGCTCTCCAGACTACATCAAAAATCAGCAGCTGCTCATTGTTCATGACGTAGATGATCTCGTCTGATAGGCATAGTATGATCGTTACCTTTACGCGAAAATTGATGTCGTTTCACTCACCTCCATCTTCGATGACTTCTTCTCAATACCAAGCAGGACCTTATATGTGCCCTCATTCACGAGCAATGACATTATTCACATCTTTCAGAATAAGAAGTTGGACCTCCCGTCGAATTTCTTCACCTCAAACTTGGTTGTCGTGATCATCTTGCTAGCCATTGATCTGATACAAATTGTTGTGAAATGCTGATACAACAAGAGAGAAACACCGAGTTGAAGGCTCGGCAACGGAAATCGAGACAAATCACTATACAACCAAAGAACACTAGATTTAATGTTGTTTGACAAGAGGGCCTACGTCCACACGGAGGAGGGGAGAAATTTTATTGAAAATAGAGAAGTAAAATATAAGAGTTACAAGAATATCTCTCTATCAACTCTTAATGGTGGGAATATCTTGAATCTTTACTTGACTTACCTTCAAAAATCACCCCCAAGGGGTTTATATAAGCACCTAAGATGATCCTAGTCCAAGTCAAACTTCAACAATACAATTAGCACCACCTCAAAGAATGAAAACCTGAATCCAATTCAAATTAAAAACAGAATCAGAAAAAGAAACTGCTTGACTAATATTGTGCATTAGTCGACTATAAGATATTATCAGTCGACTACTCTAACAAAAATCGTAGAACCCAACTCTCTGTTGGAAGCACTACTCGACTATACCCAAGAATAAGTCGACTAAGGTAAAACATAAGCCGACTAATAAAACTTATTAGTCGACTTATAATATGCACAAGTCTTGTACATATCCGTTCTTGATCTCTGAAGCTTGTAACACCATCTGATCTTGAATTCTTCTGCAACGAATATGAGGCACTCAAAATGCTAACATTGTCAAATTGATTTTTGGATCAGAAGGCAAGACTCTGGCCAAACAAATCAATCTATCAGGCAAAAAAAGGTAGTAATTGCATGTGGTATAAAAAGGTGGAGGGGAGGAAAATAATATAAGGGGTTGTCCACACACACAACTACTCTTAAAAGCAAATAGTATAAAGCTTTGTCCCCCATTTCGTCTCCCCTATATTTTCCCTATAATTTTGCATTTTAATAATTAATTTTTACTTAACTTGTAATAGTGTAATGGTCAAAATCTAACCCTCACAGGAAGATGCCATAAGTCCAAGCACTTAAAAGCCTCCGCCACTCCGGAGACACTCCAGAAACTGCTTCTCACCCTGAGGACACTTCTATCTCGGTAACTCTGATACTTTAGTCATCTCGGAGCTTCCCCATTCAAAGATTTCAGCTCCACAGCGACAACAACAAACCATCTCTAGTCTCCACCATCAGACTACAACGGCAACAGATCACCCTTGATCTCTGCCTCCGTCAGATTACCCCTGATCTATGCTTACAGTTACGCAGTTCAACCCCCCCCCCCGGCGTGCATAACATGTTCCCTCCAGTCTGGGCAGTTGCAGACCAAGACAGATTTCTCTGTGTGCAATCTCAACAACCAAATGCAGTAATCATGACTGTTACAACCAATCAACACGTGCAGTTACGAGGATCACGTCGTATCATTCGCCCTCATGCACGCAAATCAAATGGAGCTTAAATAGACCTTCTGAGGATCTTCTTTCTTGGCCCAGGAAGCCCAACACTAAGCCTGACACAGAGAATTCATGTAATTCTTGTACCACACAGATTATAGTGAATTTCTTCTCTTCATGGTTTTTCTCGATTTGGGTTTTACGTAAAATTTTATGTGTATCTGTCTGTATTGCACATAATTTTCTCGTACTCGTAAATCTCACTCTATTGATTCCCTCGATTGTGGTGTTGATCGATCGTCCAATAATTCGGAGAGAAAAATCTCCACCATATATTAGTGCTTTCATTGAGATCTGAGTCCTAACACTCAAATTTCTTCCCTACCAAACTCATCATCAAAAACCTCTCCAAATAGCCATGGCTCCGAAGAAGCAGCCTAACACCGGCGAAGAGATCACCTCCAAGGGCAAGTCCATTGCTATCGCTAGGGGCATCAACCCCCCGAGTAGCCTCATCCTTAGCCTCATCATGGAAGATATTGTCTCTGCACCTTCACAAGGAGCAGTTAGAGACATTCACTCGCCGTAAACTTACGAAGCCCAACTCTAAATGTTCTCTGACACGAGGGAGGAGATGGTGAAATAACAAACCCTGTTCGACCGCGACCGCGAGCAAACGGCGCATGATCGGGAAAACGCGGCCCGTGAATAAGAGAAGATGAAGTGCCTAAACAACCAACTCCTCGCTCAGATCACGGCTCTCCAGAACACCCGAGGACCACCTCCATTGTCAGAAAGGCCCACTGCTATTGAGGCCCAAAGCGGCGAGCGCTCTCAAAGCCGAAGGCGTCGCAACCCACTCCATCGAAGCAATCAGACGACGGATTGAGTTCGTCACATCCTCGCACAAGGGATCGGCACGACCACTCTCGGTGAAAGACTAAAGAGTTCGTCCGTGTCCAAGATCTCTATAAGCTTGTGCAGAAGCGAGTCGAAGAAGTGAGAATGTTGCATCATGGCAAACTTAGAGCCATCGCTACCGATGCATTTAACTCTCTTGTCTCCAAAGGCTTACTAGAATATGAATTTTCTAAGAAGTTCACATTTCGACCTTCAACTGTTACTCCTGTCATAGCGATCCCGTTCAACACCTCCGCTAATATTAGGATAAGATGGTGATTCATGCCAGAAACGACTCTATTTTGTGTCGAATCTTCCCCTCCAGCTTGAAGGGAGTAGCATATGACTGGTTGTACTCCCTTCCACCATACTCAAGCCACAACTTCGAGGGCCTCACTGAGTTTCGCACAATACTCCTCCTGCCAGGCCATCACCTCCTCTCCGTCAAGATGAGACATTCTGACAGTCTTAAGGCGTACATTGACTACTTTCAGAACTAACTAGTCAAAGTACACAACTGCAGAGAAAATGCCTCCGCTTTTGCATTCATCGGCGGACTGCAGGCCACTCATTCGTTGTACAAACATCTGGTGAAGTACATCACCTGTTGGAGTGAGATCTTGTATCGAGCTCAACCTTACATCCAGTTGGAGGAAGCAATGAAAAACTCCGCCAACTCATCTTTCAACCGCGATGACGATGAAGCCAAGAAGCCACAACTCGGAGACTCCTCCGTCAACAACCAGGGTCATGGGTGAGGTGCTTTCAAGAACCGACAATTCTGGAACCCTCAGCAGAGTCCATTCCGAGCTTAACGGGTGGATGATAACTTTATTTCGCTGAAGCTCCCGATCCAGGACGTCTTCGAAGCCATCAAGGGTCAACCCTAGGTGAGGCATTCGGAACAGAAAACACATTATCCCTCTCGTTCGGAACGAAGGATTACTACTCTTTCCACGACCGCTCGGGACATTAGACTGCCCAATACCGGTCTCTTCGCAATTGTCTCGAAGATTTAGTCCAGCAAGGCTATCTCTGAGAGTATGTCTTCGCATTCGCAGCCGCCTCCAAAATAAGACAACCGTGACAAATTCTTTAAAGTACACCCGGCACGTGTGTCTGACACGGATACGTTTCGGACATGACACAGCTTCATGATAGCAGTGTTCGTATTACATAGGTTACATCCATCTCCTTTTTTTAAACCAATCAGGTGCGCCTACGTGTCAAGCGTAGAAGCGCTCCTCAGCGACGAAAGATACAAATGCCCCCACAATAATCATTTCAAAAAAGCAGATCGCTTTGAAAATGCAGACTGTTGATATATAGAGGATTGCCGCTATGATCGGAGTCCTCACAAAAAATACCCTATTTCTAAAGCTTTATTAGGATTGCGATAAAATGCCATGTTTCTGAGTTTTTTATTGCACCGTGACCATGATCACAACTCTTTATTAAGACTGTGGCAATCATCGAAGTCCTCACAAAATGTCATGTTTTTGAGACTTTATAGGACTGCGACCATGATCGCAGTCCTCTTTATTGGGACTGCGACCATGATCGCGACCCTCACAAAAAATGCTTCGTGTTTTAGTCTTTATTAGGACTGCGACTATGATCGCATTCCTCACAAAAATATAATTTTCCAATTGCAGTCATCGCAAAATTCTTAATTTTTAATTAATAAAAGGAGTGGAACCATAGTTGCAGTCTTCTAATAAAGGACTATGACCCTATCGCAGTCCTCAGAGAGGGGAGAGGATTGCGATTATGAGTCGCAGTCCTCATATCAGCTTTCACCATCATCTGCAGACCCCTATTCATTCGATCACAAACACAAGCAAAACTCATCGTGAGCACAAACAAACGAGATTAGCATTTGGTCTGAGGGCTCTGCCCTCTGAGACTCTTGGGATGGGCTCCTGCCTCTTTCCAACCCCCACGACGAGCTGACCGCGCAGGTCGATCTGCGAATTACTCTGCTTTGGAGTTAGGGTTGAGGGGAGAGCAACGTTGGAGGCGATGGGGGAAGAGTAAAAGAGGAAATAAAAATATATAAAGAAGTAATTGTTTGGGAGGAATCAATTTATGTTGGCGTAGATGAGACTGTAGCGAATAAAAATAGGGGGATTGGTTTTTTTCTTTCTTAATTATGAAGGAAAGTAGGTGACTGTAGCGAAATTTTTTTTTTACAATGAAAATTGTCCATGTTGCAAATTATCTTATGGTTCATAAAAGGATAAATTACTAAAAACTAAAGAAACGAAAATAAAATAATGAAAAACTGTGTGTTTGTTCTTTATCCAAATTGAAGTCCAAACCCTATAATAACCCTATCCTTGTCCCTAAGTTAAACTAAAACCTACTAATTTAACTATATAAGACTATAAAGAACCTTCAACATATTGATCAGGCTGCAGTAAGAATTACCCTTACTGATCCGTCATCAAGAATGAGATGCAAGATTGGTTCCGTGGTTAGTTGGGTTCAACACTCATGTGAACCTTTTAGAAGAGAATAGATTCTCAATAAGGTGCAATCTTGGACTCGGGTAAACCGACAACGACAGATGTCTTGACCTCCCTTTTAAAGGGCCTAAGCCTCTCTCAACGTCTATCTAAGGTGATGATAGACTCCCAAGTGGCTAATTTCAAGGACACAACAATGTGCTGAACCATAACTTCAACAACAATTATGACAAATAATCCCACATGAGGGAATGCCCGTGAAGGTTGTTGCGACTGAGGTGATGGTGAAGACTCTGGTGGTGAGGACAACTCCAGGATTCATCTCATACACAACCCAACACCGATTGATGAAGATGGCGGGGAGAGCTTAGCCATGATGAAATCAACCTTCCCCTTTCGGAAGTGTAGGAAAACCCCCTTAGAAAGAGTCAAACTGAGGGGAAACTCTCATCAAGACTAGCATGCATAAGAGCCCATGCTTCCATGCCAGTGTTGGCCCAGAGGCCTTTCACTCTAGTTTTGATGATGATTAACTCATGTAGTTATGTTTACTAATAATCTTGTGATATTTAGTTTTAGATCTTTAGCCAAGATATTAGTAGGTGATTAGCTTCAACAAAGGTGTTTTGGAGCTTCTCACAAGGTGATTCAAGAGCTCGAGCGTCAAAGATCATATATAGCACTCGTTGGAGTCTAGCTCGGTGGATCACGGTTTGGATCGAGTCGACTTGGAGACAGCGCTCTACAAGAAGACCTCGGTTTGTTTTAGAATAGTTAGTTTAGATCTATGTGTAAAGATTAGATAGTGTGATATGCTCGTTTCATGTTTCGGTTTTCGGTTTTGGTTTAACCGATCTTGGTTTTCATGAATAGATGATCAAAACAAGTTTATATTGTTAAATATATATTAGATATGTTCTATATACATGTATGCTTCATATCGTAAACAAACTTATTTTGATATGCCTATTCATGTGTTTGGTGTTTTGGTATTTTTACAAAACATTTTTCGGTGTTAATATCAAAAACATTGATATATATATCTTTATATGTATATTGGAGTATATCCATATACTACATGCCTAAAAGTTGTTTAAATATCATGTTTTTGTATTTGGATGAGTTTTGGATATATCGGATATCCATTTGAAAAATCCAAGTTTTAGAAAATACGGATTTTGGTTTTCGGCAAAATTTTTAAGTCACAAAAATGGTTTAAAAAGTTTGAAATTTGAGTTGAAATTTTTCACACAATTTTATATATCAAAGTATTATGTTAAAACTATTTTTGTGGATTTTAGAGTTTTTATGGAATTTATGTGGCAATTAAAAACTAAGTGTTTCAGCCCCTTAATGCTGCCTGCCAGGCTCTGGCGGTCGACCGGATCCAAAATCGGTCGACCGGACCGGTCGACCGACGTGCACACAAACGTGCACGCAGCCAGCCTTTTGGGCCGGTTGACCGAGCGGTCGACCGACTGAAAGCAACCCACTCTCGGGTTGCTCCGGTCGATTGGGCGGTCGACCGGCCAGAGAGCCGTTGCTCTCTGGTTCAGGGCCCGGTCGACCGGGCGGTCGACCGGTAGTTGGCAACAGTCAAAATTTGACCGTTGGCCGGTCGACCGGAAGGTCAAAACTGGCCATAATTGCTGCAAACGGCTAGTTTTTCTAAAGAGCTATAAAAAGGTCTCTTAATAGTTTTTAACAAGTTTTTAGAGAGCTAAATTTCTGATCTTACTAGTGTTTTTACAGCAATCAAAAAGAAGTTTTTGGGCTCTATAGTTCACATTCTATTTGGTGTTTTTCTAGGGTTTGGAAAATCAAAGAAAAGTTTTTTTTTTTTTGGAAAAGTTTTTGATTCAACTTCTTCATCTTTATTTCTAGTTTTTCCCAAGGATTTTCTTTGAGTATTTATTTTCCATTCCTTTGGTTTTTCTCACACTTGAGCTTCATTCTATCCTATCTATAGGATCTTTGTGTTTGTGGGAAAAGAAATTAGTTTGTGGTCTTTTGATCACCAAGTTGTTAACCCTTATCATTGCTTGACTTTGTGTCTTTCCTCTTAGTGTAGAGGAGGTTGTGCAATTGGGTTGTATTCCTCAAGTTGTGAGGTGATCATTGTTTGGCTTTGTGCTTATCCCTCAAGTTGTGAGGTGATTGATATTGGTGGCTTTGTGCCTAGCCTCTAAGTGTAGAGGTGGTGTTTGTAAAGAGAGGAGTTGTGTACTCCCGGTTGTTGTTGCCCCAAATCCTCGGTGGAGGTTCCCTGTGTGGGAGTCCTGTGTGGACAAGCTAGTGGATTCGAAATCCTTCTGGGTGAAGGCGGGGACGTAGAGCTGGGTGCTCGAAGCTCGAAACAAATCTTGTTGTTTGCGCTTGATCCACTCTAACTTTCTCTTTCTATATATTGTGCCATTGCATCATTTCATATTGCTCATTCATATTATATGCTTGGCTTGTTGGTGTGTGCCTCACTTGTGCTTAACCACGAGAGCTTTATATAGCGCCTCAACTCTTATTCAGAGGAATCAAGAGGAGTTAGTCCAGAGCCCTTCACGGGGTATTCGGCTACACTCGTTGGTTGCATTAAGTGTTGATTGTAATTAAGTTTTAATTTCCGCATTTAGTTTAATTGATTAGCATGATCACCTATTCACCCCCCCTCTAGGTGATTTCAGCCAGGTCATCCTCTAACGCCATCTCCATTTTTGGTATTTTACCTAATAATGTGCTTTGCTAATCTTGCCAGTATGTGTGGTGTTTCACTCGGGGGATAATCCGAGCGAGATAGTTGACAACCTTCGTGTTGCCATATCTTTAGAATCTGGTAGGACCTCCCATTTTGGTATCGGTTTGGAATGATCGAGGGACACCAAAATTGAATTGTGGTATTCCATGTTTGGTGAGGAGACATTCACAATTGTTTTTATGATACTCTATTTTGAAATTTTAGGGGTATGGGGGACCCATTAAAAAAAATGGTTTACAAATGTCCTTACTTAGACATCAGGTTGGCAATTTTTCTTTAGAGAAGTCCAATTAACTAACCCTACTGATATTCATTTACTATATGATTTCCATTAATTTCTCAAGAAAATATTGGCTATTGTTGATTCATATTATTTCGACTAGGTTGATTAATACTGATAGAGTTTCATGCAGGCTGTAGATGGTAGAAGGAAAGTCAAGCATTGGCATATTCATTTACTATATGATTTCCATTAATTTCTCAAGAAAATATTGCCTATTGTTGATTCATATTATCTCTATTAGGCTGATTAATACTGATTGAGTTTCATGCAGGCTGTAGATGGTAAAAGGAAAGGCAAAGCATAGACTTCTTCCTCTATTGTTTCCATACAATTTCACAGTAATTTATTTTTGTAGAAAATTGCCTGCAATGAATGTATTTATCAGGTAAATAGTACACGTGTAAATAGCTTTTTTTGGTCTCAATAATAGCATTTTGTTGGTTTGTTAGATACCTCGTCGATTTGTGTAAACATATTCCACTTTCCAGTCTCTGTCAGCTAATACTGTATTGGCTATAATTCACTTCGTTCCATTGATGGAGCTGATAATAGTATATTTCTCCCTAAGAAGGGTATGGTTGTTTAATCCCTGTTCGAATTTTCCCTCGAACAAAACCTTATCGCATCATGCTCTTGTATAGATTTGTGTTAACTATATCACGGTGTGATGTATAATTTGCTTAATGATCTTTGATGTCATTCCAAATTTAACCTCAGTCTTATTTATTTTCTTCTCGTTTAGTGGACTCAGGAAGAAATATATATTCAGCAGGGCAGGAGTCCGGGATTCTTCTCTTATATGAATATTGGGAGAATACCCTAAACTGCCAGGATTGTGTGGTTCAGTCCCAGGTTTAAGACTGAAATATGGCTTTCTTTTGGAGAAGAGAAGAACCAGAAAAGCCTACAATGTACAAAATTAGGGAGTTTCCATTTTAATTATTTACTTTTCTCATTGATACCCTCATCAATAGAATTTAATACTGTGTGTGTTGTGAATATTTTGATGATAAGCAAAACCAAGAGAGAGTATATAATCCTGCAGTGTTGGAGAAGATGATGATTGATGATCTTTACTTCAGGTCGCAAAATCTGATAAAAAGTTAGCTGTGCAAAATTTTTGTGAGAGATGCTGCGCAAAATTAATGATGTAAATCATTGTGTTCCTGTTTTAAAATAGATTAATCAAGGTTTAAAATATTAGAAGGCAAAACACACAGCCGCAGCCAACTGACGAACTTCTTCTCGGTGTTCCTGTGCATGTTTGCTCCATTTTGGACCACCTGCTTTGTGAATCTCCTACAACTGCTGCAATTTTTGGCAATGTCCGCCATTTCCAATCAATAATCTTGGCAGCATCGAGGTCTATGTCAATGCGTATAAAGTTCTTTTGTTGCCAATTTCACTCAAATTGAAGAATTCTGATGGATATTAATTCTGGCATGTTCTTTTTTACAAACCTAGATCGACTTGAATACAAGCATGTTTTAACATACAGGACAGTACAGAGCTGAGAACTCGTATGTTTTAATGTCCATTCCATTTGACTCTTAATTCACAATTAGCTTGGCTATTTAGCATTATAACTCCACTAAAGAGAATGTTTGTGTGTGTGTGTGTGTGTGTGTGTGTGAGAGAGAGAGAGAGAGAGAGAGAGAGAGGTTTTCAGTTGTACTCGTATGAGCCAATGTTAGACTTAGCCTGACCCTGACCAGTGTACTGGACTCACGTCATCGTATAGATTTATATCTTTGCTGGCATTCAAAATGGGGACCCAAAAACATCAAATTTCTGTTTGAAACAAGAAGCATTCGGAGCCAACTTACTCTTTTGAGAAAGACGCCAGGGTCGTTTGACCGTGTTTGTGCTCATGTGATCTCATCTCATCATCTGCCATCTCCGCTAGCTTGCTTCCTTACAGTCGGAAGGATTTGTTTCTTCACCACCCCAAAAGAAAACAAGAAATTAACCAATGTAATTAACTGATTTTCTTATAAACTAAGTTTACATATCCTTGCTTGTTATGTTGTTTGTCTCCCCCAGCTCAAATTAACTTCCAAGGACTTGAAAGAGACGACGCCCAGCTGCTTACACTAACTGAACCCAGCATGTTATTCCTCTTTTCATGCATCCTGATGGAGAGCAGCAGCAGCAGCAGCAGTAGCGTGGTGTTGAACACTGTAAACTTCTGCACTGCTCAGATTGTGGGCGACACAGAGAGGTAATAACAATAACAATGTTTATATACTCGCATAATTCTTCTTCTTCTTCTGTTTCTTTTACCCTGCTTTTTTTTTTTTTTTATTCGGAACAATTAAAACAATAGGAAGCAATATTAGAGGAGAAGCGGCACTGATCAGTAGCATATAACTCACTAACAATTTGTTTATTTATTAGTTATACATATGTAACCAATTTCTAGCGAGTTGTTTATTTCTTGAATCTTATTTAATTTGTCACGGGTTTGTGATCCCTCGTCATATAACAAAAATATTTGGCCTTCACTCAACAAGTATTATCTTCTTTTCATTCCAATCAGAACTTAAATTTGATTGCAATTGGCAGAACGAATTATTGTTGTTGAATATCATAGTGAGCTTCCTAACCTTTGCTGATTCTTTTAACACAGGCCAAAAGGGACCGACACTTGTATTTCTCGGCGCCGTCTCTGTGGATTCCTTCTCACAAGTAGGCCAACCAATGAGCATGCAGATCAATGGCCAAGCTGCAGAGCTAAGGGCACAAAGCCACCGGCCTGAGCCAGCGCGGTGAAAGAGAATCCATACGACAGAATTGGTCCCTCAAGATGTTCTTCGCAGTAGCTGGGCGCGAACACTTTGGAGTGTTGTGTCCAGTTAAACCTCATCGCTATTGTGTACCCAAATGTAGAATCATCATCATCATCGCTACTATGCAACCTTTGGACAAGTGTCGAGTGAGATTCTAATGGCTTGCAGGAACGTATTCAGCCTCTTTCAGTCCTATGTGTGATATCAGGAAGAAGGAGATGGTCTGAGAGAGTCCTCCTGTGTTGAAACAGGAAGCAACCTTACGTCAGATAGTACTCACCGAGCATATGCTGGCAAAATTACAGAGCTTGTATAAGTAGGAGAGAGAGTCTGTAGTAACTAAGTTGTATCCCGATTGTAGCTATACATTTTTAATAAGATTACAGGGTCTAGAATTGAAGTACTTCGGGGAGAGTAAGAACTCCTTAGTTCTTGCCTCCCTCTCTCTCTCCCCCCCTTTCACACTCATATATGCCAAATCTTACTAATCAATTGGAATTCTACTGGGCTTGCTTTGGTCACCACTGTTGTAATCCAAATTATTTAGATTCAATAATAGTAAACTATCCTTTTTGATCTATCCATGCTCTCTGAGAGATCTTTTTGGCGGTTGGTTCAGTACAGAGACAGTCAATCCGAAGATCGCCATGACTCTGTTAGTTTCAGAGCCCATCAGCTTTTCTTGGGCCGGGCCTGGAAACCTATCGTAGACACGGATATTTTAATCAGGCTTAACCCGGCCCATTCAAACACTGGAGGGAAATTGTGGGGGCAGTAGCATTCAAGAGGAAACGCGAGCACTCACACTCGTCACTGCAACGACTAGTCATTTGAGCATGTCTGTGTCTTCAGTTCAGTCTCGTTTTCCCTGCCATATCTCAAACAAAACATGCAGATCATAGGTTGGGATTTGGCCCAGGTCCTGAGTTGGGATTGGCTGAGCCCGAGTTGGGCCCAGGTTGGGTTTGCTTGGATTTCTTTCCTTGTCTTGGGATTTCTTTATGTTTACATGGATATACTGTTTGCTCTTTTGAGTCAGATGTGGGATGATGCCTCTTTGTTTTTATTAAGTAGCATATATTAATACCTACACAATATGTTTTTCGAAAAAATGAAAAAGAAAACGTATATAGGGTTCCCTATATAGTTTGTCATTCGTTGTGTTTGTGCTATGGGTTTGCCATGTAATGTGTGTACCCAATGTCGTCGTATAAGTTTAGTAGTTAGTGTGAAAAGGAACATATTCAAGCTATATGGACAGGGTCAAATGGGAAGGCAAGTCGGAGAAAGAGATACCGTGTCCATTTTGCATCAATTCGAATGTTTTTTTTTTTTTTTTATTAAAGTTTTGTTTTTTCGAATGAAGGAAAAAAAGAAGATTATAATTAGACTAGTAGTGTGCTGGCCGTAACTCTTTTAATTAGGGCATGTTTGTCTCGGATTTAAAAATTCAGAATTTTGCATCGATGTCCAATCAATCAGTTTTTTGTTAGAAACGAGGTGGCAAGCCGCATCTACAGTGAGTTTTCCAATGGTTTCAGCCGCTCGTGCAAAGGAAACCGTTCGCTCTGATCACGTCAGATTTTTTTTTTTTTTTTTGTGGGGTGGGGGGGGGGCACAACCATGATGATTTTTCAATAAATACTGTACCAAACGTGTTTTTGAAAGGAAAAAAAAACGCTTACGTGGTGTGCGCATGTCAGTCTACAAACTAGCTTTCTGTCCTTGATTTTGAGAAACAAAACATGCCCTTTTGTAGAAGAAAAAAATAGAAAACAAAGAAAGAAAGTGATCAATGCTATCAAATAATCAAAAAGTACGAGTTGGTACAGTTCAGAGACAATTAATCTGAGTATCACAACTCATATAAAAAAAAAATCCACTTTCAAAGTCAAAAATATTATTAAGACTTTGAGATTGATAATGAAGGAAAATGTGTACCCAGTAAGGGTCGCAGATGCTTCATAACCCAAGTGTTTTAAGTTTCTTTCCCATCCAAAAGGTGAATCATGTGTAACCTATATTTTCTCCTTTTTTGGTCTTTTTAGGGTTTCTTTTTCTAAACTCTTGACAATTGTTTATAATTAGTCTCTCATAAGAATAGTATTTGATTTAAGATTCTAACAATATGTGCCCACCTAATACAAATGGTTTGGAAAAATAACAAGCTTCAAGGATGATTAAAATTGAGGATGACTAAAAATTGACTTATTATAAGTGTCCATGTCAAGGGGATTTGGAATCAGACATTAGATTTATGAAGAATTAATATCAAATATAGTTAATTGTTGAGAACCTACATTAGAATTTTTTTTATTTTTATTTTTTTCAATTCTTTCCTTTCTTTCCCTTCTAAGAAATAGGTGAAACTAGTTCAATTGACACTATTTATAATCGTCTAATTTGAATGAACTCTATATTGCATCTCCTCCTTTGTTCTTCAAATCAAAACCTTTCATTATTCTCATATCCTGGATGCTAAAATCTACTTGCTAGCTATTATAGGTGAATTATTTGCTTGCAATTTGCAAATACACCTAAAATTAAAATTTAAATGCATCTAAACTTTGAAACAGGTGAAGTGGATCCTTCTGCATGTATCCCGCACGTACAAAAGTGATAGAATACGCTATACACTATCTATCATTACGTGGGAATATAGAGAGGCCATTGTATTTCTTATTTTGAACAAAAAATAATCTCAAATCTAGGACTTCTCATAATCCAATTTTTCTTCTTGAATATTGAGTCTAGTTTTAGAGACTCATGAAGACTATTTTGTTCGACCCTCGAACATACCTATCTTCACACTGGAAGATCAAATGCTCCATCGAGATCGAACTCTTCACTGCGTGGGGTTGTAGCATGCCTTATGTACACGACTAAGTTCGAGGCATGACTCTGATACCACTTGAAGGACTTGGGTACCATCCCAAAACACTAGCCTGTTAGGTGGAGTTGCCCAAATTCTTATATACCCAAGACCATCCTCACATCTAGCCGATGTGGGACTATTTGTTCGACCCAAATCCCAACAACTCATCCCATGGCTTTAATAGCTTGTAATTGTATCCATGTTTTAATTATTGTCAAATTGAAATTTAAAATTGTTAGTTTAGAAGATTGATCACTCAAATTGAAGAAATTCTATCTATACAGCTTTTGATCTAAATTCTCCTAGATCAAAATATTAATTATCCATGCACTATAGTTATCAAAAATCATGTCTATACTTGTTTCTTAGCAAAGAAGACATCTTTATAAAAAGGCCAACATTTTTATGTTGTTTCTTTTGAGCAAAACACTAGGAATGCATCCCCAACGTCACACTAAATGGAAAGTAAAGTATAAGGAGAAAGGTTCTTATATTATCGGGTTAGCGTACTGGTAACAACCGCCCCTCTCTCAACGGAGATTCTAGGGTCATCCCGTAGTGTCGAATGGAAAATTAAATTTGAGTAATTAGTGATGGTTATGTATGTGTAAGCTAAAGAGTGACCTCTATTCTTGTTTCTGAAGAAAAAGAAAAAAAGAAAATAAAGAAGGAAGATTCTTATGCATTATTTTGTCCTTGGGTACTTAAAAGAAAATCAAATTACCAAGTCCATACAAAATAATACAAAATAAAGAAGAAGAACAAAAAAAAAAAAAAGGAAAGAAAGAAGACCACAGAGCAAGCACACGACACACTGCAAAATGTGTTTTTTTTCCCTCCATAACTTTTATTCATTATTATTTCAAGAAATTTGCATGCCAAGTTCAGTGAAAGTTGTCGAGTGTTCCCATCCTCCATTTGTAGCCACATATTTCCCATTGGTCTGCGTTATTCCTTCATCTTTCGAAATGATTCAATAGTTGCAATAGTCTTATTAATTTCCTTATCTTTTCTGTTGACCCACAAAAAATAAAAAAAGACAAAAATTAGAAACTGCCTGCATTCACTTCACAAGGATTATCCTATCTTCTGTGAGTGAGACAGGGCCATATGGAAAGCAAAGTGAAAAAGAGGAAAAACCAAGCCTCATTAAAGCTTACAAAGCACTTACAAAAAATTAAAACAAAAAATTTGGGCAAAGACTTTGCTTTTTCCTCCTTTCTCTCTTTTGAGAGGAGAATGTTCAATTTTAAAAAGAACACAAAATTTTACTAAAGAACCCAAAAAAAACATATTTTTATTCAAATGTTTTTTTTCTCAACTACAAAATTCTCACTTTTGTTTCTCTCAATTTTTTCTTCTTTTTTTCATAATAAAATATTGATTATGCCTCTTCTTTTATAGGCAAAACAATATAAACGCAACTCAAAATCAAAATCTTATTTTTAATCTAATACTTACTTTCTTAAAATAAAATAAGAAACCTAAACTAATCTTAATATAATTATGACTTTAAGACTAAATTTTAGAAACTCTAAAGATCCTAAACCAACTTAAATTTGACTTTTCTATTTCACGAGGATTTGAATTATGATTTCCAACAGTCCCTCTTAATTCAAATTCTTCATAAATACTTGTTGCTTTTGATTTTTCATAGCAGTTGAGCTCTTCTTTTTATGTGTTGATGATTCTTTGGTTGCTGCTTCTCGAACTGTGCTTTTCTCCGTCTTTTCTATGTTTGTGATCGAATTTTTTCTTCAACTTCTTTTTATCTTTTCTTTTGAGTTTCATGTAATACATAACCCAAGTGTTTTAAGTTTCTTTCCCATCCAAAAGGTGAATCATGTGTAACCTATATTTTCTCCTTTTTTGTTCTTTTTAGGGTTTCTTTTTCTAAACTCTTGACAATTGTTTATAATTAGTCTCTCATAAGAATAGTATTTGATTTAAGATTCTAACAATATGTGCCCACCTAATACAAATGGTTTGCAAAAATAACAAGCTTCAAGGATGATTAAAATTGAGGATGACTAAAAATTGACTTATTATAAGCTTCAAGGATGATTAACATGTCTTTTTTACTTTGTAGACATGTTTTTCAAAATAAAGAGGCCTCACAGAAACACAAGTAAAATTACATAACCGGATATTGATGTTGTCCCAAAGGCCCATCACTCTAGTTTGATGATGATCAACTCATGTAGTTATAGTACTAATGATCTTGTGTTTATTTAGTCTCAGATTTGTGATCAAGATCTTAGTTGATGTTTCAAAGGATTTAAAGTCAAGTTTTGGAGCTAGCACGGTTTGATTCAAGAGCTTGTGCATCAAGACCACATCAAGTACTCAAGAGGAGTCTAGCTCTTTGGATCGAGTTTGGACTAAGTCAAGAAGATAAGAAGATTTCAAGTGAAGACTTCAAGAAGAAGACTTGTGTCTAGGTTTGTTTTTGTTAAGATTTTGTTTTAAATAAAATTTAAAGGATAGAATAGTTGGTGGATGGCTCAAGTATACCATACACACACACACTCTTGATTTAGATGAGTTTTCATAAAAGAATTTTATTTTGAAAAAATACAAAAGACTTTTCATTTTGACAAAATACCGGTTTGATTTTTGGAATTCAAAATATATATATTTTAACCAAAACCATGTTTAGTGCTTATTGATAAAAACATAGATATTTCACCATGTATGTGTAGTGGATCATATCTATACACTCTAAGCTTTAAAAGAGATTAAAATATCTTGTTTTTGTATTTGAAAAAGTTTTGAAAAAATCTATTTTGGAAAAATACAGTTTTTGTGTTATGCCAAAATTTCTAAGTTACAAAATAGTTCAAATTGTTTGTAACATGTCTTGATTTTGCTCAAATATGTTTGATTATCAAAGTATTACATTGAACCTATTTTTGTAGATTTTTCATAATTTTATGGGATGTTATTTGTGTCAAAATACCAACTTTTTAATCCTTATATAGGTCCTGTCTGGCTTCTGCCGGTCGACCGGACCGGTCGACCGAGATTGAAGTCGGTTGACCGACGTGCACAGCCGGTCGACCGACCCGGTCGACCGCCAGAGAGCTTCTGCTCTCTGGAAAGCTCCGGTCGACCGGGCCGATCGACCGGCAGAGAGCTCTGCTCTCTGTTCCAAGCCGCGATCGACCGGGCCGGTCGACCGAGGCTCCAACGGTCAGAAATCTGATCGTTGGCGGTCGACCGGGCGGTCGACCGACAGCCGCCAGGGCTGAAAAAATGCCCCAATGGCTAGTTTTTCTAGTCCTATAAAAGGGGGGCTTTGGGGGACTGTTTTGTACAAGTTTTCAAGTGGTTTTTAAAGCTAGTTTTTCTTACTCTTTAAGAGGTTTCTCCACTTGTTTGAGAGCTAATATTTCCAATTAAAAGAGGAGTTTATCAAGAGTGTTTCAAAGTGATTTCTTGAGTTTTCCTCCACCATTTCAATCCTAGTTTTCTCACACAACACTTGAGCTATCCATTGCTATATCTACCTATAGGGATATTTGTTGTGAGAGGATTTTAGGTGATCAAAGTGTTGTAATCACCAAAGTTCCATTCTTGTATTTTGAGGAGGCAGACGTGTGTGTTCGCATTGTTTCGGATTCTAGTGGGAACTCGGTATTTGAGGTGCGGCCTCGGAGAGCTAGTGGGCTTGCAGTGTGTTCTTGCGGGAACGAGTGAAGGGACTAGAGAGTCCAAGGAGTTCAAGTGTGAACTCACCTTGTAGGTGTTGCGGCATCGAGTGATCCGGTGAGATTAGTTTTTAGTGAAAATCCTTCATAGTGTTGAAGGCGGGGACGTAGAGCAAGTGTGCTCGAACCTCGAAACAAATTTTCCGTGTTTGCGATTGCTCTCTATCTCTTACTTGTCTTTATATCTTGCATGCTTATATTGTCATTATCTTTATATGCTTGATATACTTGTGCTCATATTGTTATATGCTTGGGATTGTTTGCTAACACTAGTATTCAACTAAGAGCACCTCAACTCTTATTTAGAGGAATCTTGAGGAGTTAGTTCAGAGCCCTTCACGGAGAATCTGGCTACACTCTTATGTTATACGTGGTATTCAAGAAGTTTTAATTTACATAATAAATTTTTATTCCGCATTAATTGATCATTAGATTAGCCATCACCTATTCACCTCCCCTCTAGGTGATTACAAGTGGTATCAGAGCAAGTGCTCTTGATTTGGGTCTTACAACCTAGAGTTAAAGATCCTCATTGTTTAGCTAATCACAATATTTATACACACACCATGGACTTCATAACACCTCCCACTTTTGACATCCTTAACATCCAAACTTGGAAGGTTAAGATGTCTTTGTACCTCAAAGGCCTAGGTATTCATGTTTATCTTGCTACAATTAAAGATTCATATGTTAACAATAGCAAGTATATTGAGGCTAACTCAAAAGCTATTCATGCCTTAAGATCTACCCTAAATGATGATTATTTATCTAGGGTTTCTAACATTGATTCAGTTTTTGTAGTTTGGAACACCATCATCTCCCTTGGCGAAAAAGAACAATACTATGCGGGGAGCGACTCGGATGTTGGAAGTGACGCTTCCAACGTGTGCTACATGGTCCAAGGGGATAACCCACTTGAGGTAAACACCGAATCCGAGCTAGATGAAGATGTTGACATGTCTTATGATAAGCTTATGTAACGCCCCGATCCCAAGGATACGGAAACGTTATGGCAACGTACATACGCGAGGTGAAAACACACTCACGCGTACGTTAAGCCTCAGTACAGGACATAGCCTCGATATAGATAAGAGTTCCAGCAGGAAATATGTACAGGAATACCTGCAGAAAGGGGTTAGCGATCAAACAGATATAAAAACAGGGATAAATAAGATAACAGGAACAAAGCACAAAGATACCTATGAAGGGTCTCGATGGTAAAGTCTCCTATGTGAATCCAAGGCACTATCTGATAATACGGTAACTCGGATCTCCAACCTGGGCACGCAAACCCAGGGTCGTCAGAAAGCGACCTAGTGAGTGATAAAATGAAGGAGGCAGTAATATATACAATAGTAATACAAGCACGATAATAATATATAATACATGATGTTGTATTAGTGATACCATATAATAAGCATATAATAAGCAGTAGAAATATATAAACATGTCATCTTTTAATACCTTCACTACCTAGCATGTTCAACCAGGTAAAGAAACAAAGTATACAATTAACATGATAGCGGATAAATGATTAGAAACAGTAACAAGTACATCTAAACAATAGTATACATGTATCAGACAAGTCATGTTATTTATCCAATAGTAGCAATCAGTACCGCCTGCTATTTTAATCAATCTCTTCCAGTGTCCCATATCACTGGCAGTTCATACTGGAGCCCGCACTCCAGTCGAACCCATCCGGACATGGCCTATGGGTACCATTATCCAAACGAGAGAGTGACCAAATAACAAGTGTTTCCGATATCACTATTGTGCATACTGTTGTCTTATGTTACTTGGAAACTTATGGTCGAGGAGCTCTTATCGGGTGGGTGTATCCCGTGCATACCCGGGACAACGGCCTTACCAGATCCCTGGCTGCTGAGACCAGGGCCAGCCCGCTAGGGCTGTAACATGTAACGGGAATCTCAATGAGCTAAAACATAACGGGAAACGGGAGCTCATGAGTAACAGATGGTAGCCAGCACTACCCCATCCCCTGCAGTGGGACAAACAATATGGATCCAGTACATCCACCCGATATGATCTAATCAACCGTCAAGTCTCCCCCATCCCCAAGTTATCTCTGATATTTAAAGTATACAGTGTAACAAGAACAACTACAGTGCATGATACACGTAACATGAGAACAGGACCTGAGCTCTGTTGATAGCATAGAACAATATAACGGGAAACGGGAACAATAGATGTGAGATTCCACATATCGCATATCAACAGCTCATGTATCCAGTAACGGGAATAACAGTATCAGTAACGGGAAACAAGTATATAACAGGAATACGGGGATAACATGGAACAATAATACATGTAATATGCATGGGGATCCATATGACAAGAAGATAGAAACAATACATGCATGTACACTCGTGCGGTGAGCATATATAACAGTGATGTGTGAGCATGAGATAACTGTGTATTGAGCATCCATATAACGATGATAACAATAATATAATATGCGGTACTCCATGAATTGGTATATCCGTGTACCAGTGGAACCTATATGCGTAGCAATAATCCGTGTAACATATCTGTGTATCACTAGTACATGTAATAACAGTGGTCAGTGTATAATATAATACCATGTCCATTGAACTACAGTATCCGTGTAATGATGATACCAGTGCATGAAATAACGGTGTCTAGCATGCATGTCTAGTGACAGTGTAGTGTAATAGAGTATCTGTGGATCAGTCTACACGTAAAGATAGTTATCTGACTGTGATACAATACATGAAATCATAGTGTCCACGAAGATGGTGAAGTAGTGGCCCGAGTGTCAGTGGCTGTGCACGTATGATGACTGTGTCCGAGTTGTCTATGTCAGTATTTATTGTTATTATTATTACATCACCTATATTTATATTAAATCAGGAAATACCTTACAATATTATTGGTTATTCATATTACAATGAGTTTTCAATAATTACAAGTTAATAATTAATAGTTACCGTCTTTTATCCATAATCAAAATCTATCAATCAATTTCACTAAATATGGGAAAATATAATTTATAAAAGAAAAACACTCACAAACTAGTCAGGGGAAGGTAGCTCTCTTTCCCATGATCGCAACGGTTCCAGGATCGTCCAGTCCGGATGCTCCAGAAATCACCCGAATATTAAATTATAACAAAAAGGGTTAAATATGCAATAAAAGGTATCAATTGCAAATAATATAAATTATTAGGGGGTTTTCTGCAAGATTACCTTTATTGGGTTGCGGATGCGGGTTGGGCTCTTAACGGGTCGGGTTTGGATCCAATACCCAAACCCATAACTTAAGTTAAATGGGTATTTGGGTTAACGGGTTCAGGGTTATTGGGTACCCGAACCCAATAGGATTATTGGGTTCGGGTTTACACCCGAACCCAATCACCTACAGAGCAGCAGCAGCTCCTCTTGCTGCTGCCGCGCGAGCAAGCCGGCCAGCCCTGCTGGCCGGCGGCGAGAGGAGCCCGCCGGCGGCGGTCCTGGCCGCCGGCGGGGCGTCGGTTCAGGCCGCGAGAGAGAGAGAGAGAGTGAGAGAGAGAGAGGATGAGAGAGGGAGAGAACAGTAGAAGAAGAAAAAGAAAAAGAAAGGAGAAGAAGAAGAAGATGGGTGGCGGCGACGCTCGGCTTGGGGGCGCGGTGGCGGCCGGCCACCGGCCGCGTGGCCGGAGGCGTGGGTGTGGAGCCCGATGGCGCACCGGCCACGGGGCGCACCAGCTCGTCGGCGGCAAGGCCGGCGACGGTCTGCCATGTGGCTGACAGAAAACAAGGAGAAAGAGACAGTGAGAGAGAGAAGAAAGAGAGAGATAGAGAGGAGAGAGAATTGAGAGAGAGGGAGAGGGGGTTTTGAGAGAGTTTTAGAGAGAGAGGTTTTTATAGGAGAGAGAGGGAGAGGCGGTGGAATGGCGGTGGGGAAATCTCCAGAGAAATGGAGAAGAAGAGGGAAAAGAAAAGAGTAAAAGAATTTTTATATTAATTAATTAATATTATTTTATTCAGTAAAAATTTGACTAGCTACGAACATTGCCTGAAAATTATAAAAAATAGAGAATATTATCCTGATACGTAATATGAAAATAATTTAAAGAAATTCAATCTGGTTTGTCAGTTAAAAATCCTGAAAGGTTTCGCCAGTACTGGGCGACACCGATTTGGCCGGATTTTCGATAAATTCAGAAAAATCCCCAAAAATATCAAACGTAGAAAATATGATTCTAAGATATAAGGTGAGAGCGGATTCTAAAAATTTACTCCGTTTGTGAATTAAAAATCGTAGAGCCGATTCTCGGTATCGGTCGACACCGACTACAGAGATTTACCAAAATAATCTAGAAAAATTTCAGAAAATCTTGAAAAATCGAAAATATTGGAAAAGAATATTTAAAACTGAAATTGGCTCAATCTGACTACAAGAAAGGTCAAATCAACTTTGTACGTCGTATCGCGTACTGATACTGTGATACGTACACCAGGGAGCAGGGGGTTACATTTCTCCCCACCTTACAAAAAATTTCATCCTCAAAATTTCAATTCAGGTGTGAGAACAAAATGTCCAACCCCAAAGCCTAAATGTTACGGGTCCACGACACTTCCGCTGCGCACTCTGAGATTTATAAGGAGCTCGGGATAGAGAATTAGTGTAGTGAACTACAGCTAACAGAATGAAAGCAATAGGATGAAGAGAAAGTAAGAAGGAAATCAGATAGTCTGGGTGACAACTGTAATTAAGGAATAAAACAGAGTCAAGGAATGAATTGTCAATGACATGGTATTCGTGTACTCGTCGCTGGAATCCCAAATTCAGATCCAGACAAGTTTGAATCTGAATCTGATTGTACTGTTGGTAAGAGTCCAAGCATTGACCCAGGTGGTTAGCCACACCAGGTGTGAACCTAGGCTCTGATACCACTATGTAACGCCCCGATCCCAAGGATACGGAGACGTTATGGCAACGTACATACGCGAGGTGAAAACACACTCACGCGTACGTTAAGCCTCAGTACAGGACATAGCCTCGATATAGACAAGAGTTCCAGCAGGAAATAAGTACAAGAATACCTGCAGAAAGGGGTTATCGATCAAACAGATATAAAAACAGGGATAAATAAGATAACAGGAACAAAGCACAAAGATACCTATGAAGGGTCTCGATGGTAAAGTCTCCTATGTGAATTCAAGGCACTATCTGATAATACGGTAACTCGGATCTCCAACGTGGGCACGCAAACCCAGGGTCGTCAGAAAGCGACCTAGTGAGTGATAAAATGAAGGAGGCAGTAATATATACAATAGTAATACAAGCACGATAATAATATATAATACATGATGTTGTATTAGTGATACCATATAATAAGCATATAATAAGCAGTAGAAATATATAAACATGTCATCTTTTAATACCTTCACTACTTAGCATGTTCAACCAGGTAAAGAAACAAAGTATACAATTAACATGATAGCGGATAAATGATTAGGAACAGTAACAAGTACATCTAAACAATAGTATACATGTATCAGGCAAGTCATGTTATTTATCCAATAGTAGCAATCAGTACCGCCTGCTATTTTAATCAATCTCTTCCAGTATCCCATACCACTGGCAGTTCATACTGGAGCCCGCACTCCAGTCGAACCCATCCGGACATGGCCTACGGGTACCATTATCCAAACGAGAGAGTGACCAAATAACAAGTGTTTCCGATATCACTATTGTGCATACTGTTGTCTTATGTTACTTGGAAACCCATGGTCGAGGAGCTCTTATCGGGTGGGTGTATCCCGTGCATACCCGGGACAACGGCCTTACCAGATCCCTGGCTGCTGAGACCAGGGCCAGCCCGCTAGGGCTGTAACATGTAACGAGAATCTCAATGAGCTAAAACATAACGGGAAACGGGAGCTCATGAGTAACAGATGGTAGCCAGCACTACCCCGTCCCTTGCAGTGGGACAAACAATATGGATCCAGTACATCCACCCGATATGATCTAATCAACCGTCAAGTCTCCCCATCCCCAAGTTATCTCTGATATTTAAAGTATACAGTGTAACAAGAACAACTACAGTGCATGATACACGTAACATGAGAACAGGACCTGAGCTTTGTTGATAGCATAGGACAATATAACGGGAAACGGGAACAATAGATATGGGATTCAACATATCGCATATTAACAGCTCATGTATCCAGTAACGGGAATAACAGTATCAGTAATGTGAAACAAGCATATAACAGGAATACGGGGATAACATGGAACAATAATACATGTAATATGCATGGGGATCCATATGACAAGAAGATAGAAACAATACATGCATGTACACTCGTGCGGTGAGCATATGTAACAGTGATGTGTGAGCATGAGATAACTGTGTATTGAGCATCCATGTAACGATGATAACAATAATATAATATGCGGTACTCCATGAATTGGTATATCCGTGTACCAATGGAACCTATATGCGTAGCAATAATCCGTGTAACATATCTGTGTATCACTAGTACATGTAATAACAGTGGTCAGTGTATAATATAATACCATGTCCATTGAACTATAGTATCCACGTAATGATGATACCAGTGCATGAAATAATGGTGTCTAGCATGCATGTCTAGTGACAGTGTAGTGTAATAGAGTTTCTGTGGATCAGTCTACACGTAACGATAGTTATCTGACTGTGATACGATACATGAAATCATAGTATCCACGAAGATGGTGAAGTAGTGGCCCGAGTGTCAGTGGCTGTGCACGTATGATGACTGTGTTCGAGTTGTCTATGTCAGTATTTATTATTATTATTATTACATCACCTATATTTATATAAATCAGGAAATACCTTACAATATTATTGGTTATTCATATTACAATGAGTTTCCAATAATTACAAGTTAATAATTAATAGTTACCGTCTTTTATCCATAATCAAAATCTATCAATCAATTTCACTAAACATGGAAAAATATAATTTATAAAAGAAAAAACTCACAAACTAGTCAGGGGAAGGTAGCTCTCTTCCCACGATCGCAACGGTTCCAGGATCGTCCAAATTGGAGTCCGGATGCTCCAGAAATCGCCCGAATACTAAATTATAACAAAAAGGGTTAAATATGCAATAAAAGGTATCAATTGCAAATAATATAAATTATTAGGGGGTTTCTGTAAGATTACCTTTATTGGGTTGCGGATGCGGGTTGGGCTCTTAACGGGTCGGGTTTGGATCCAATACCCAAACCCATAACTTAAGTTAAATGGGTATTTGGGTTAATGGGTTCAGGGTTATTAGGTACCCGAACCCAATAGGATTATTGGGTTCGGGTTTACATCCGAACCCAATCACCTACAGAGCAGCAGCAGCAGCAGCTCCTCTTGCTGCTGCTGCGCGAGCAAGCCGGCCAGCCCTGCTGGCCGGCGGCGAGAGGAGCCCGCCGGCGGCGGTCCCGGCCGTCGGCGGGGCGGCGGTTCAGGCCGCGAGAGAGAGAGAGTGAGAGAGAGGATGAGAGAGGGAGAGAACAGTAGAAGAAGAAAAGAAAAAGAAAGGAGAAGAAGAAGAAGATGGGTGGCGGCGACGCTCGGCTTGGAGGCGCGGTGGCAGCCGGCCACCGGCCGCGTGGCCGGAGGCGTGGGTGTGGAGCCCGGTGGCGCACCGGCTACCGGGGCGCACCAGCTCGTCGCCGGCAAGGCCGGCGGCGGTCTGCCACGTGGCTGACAGAAAACAGGGAGAAAGAGACAGTGAGAGAGAGAAGAAAGAGAGAGATAGGGAGGAGAGAGATTGAGAGAGAGGGAGAGGGCGTTTTGAGAGAGTTTTAGAGAGAGGTTTTTATAGGAGAGAGAGAGGGAGAGGCGGTGGAATGGCGGCGGGGGAAATCTCTAGAGAAATGGAGAAGAAGAGGGAAAAGAAAAGAGTAAAAGAATTTTTATATTAATTAATTAATATTATTTTATTCGGTAAAAATTTGACTAGCTCCGAACGATGCCAAAAAATTACAGAAAATAGAGAATATTATCCTGAGATATAATATAAAATTGGTTTAAAGAAATTCAATCCGGTTTATCAGTTAAAAATCCTGAAAGGTTTCGCCGGTATTGGGCGACACCAATTTGGCCGGATTTTCGATAAATTCAGAAAAATCCTCAAAAATACCAAAACGTAGAAAATATGATTCTAAGACATAAGGTGAAAGAGGATTCTAAAAATTCTACTCCGTTTGTGAATTAAAAATCGTAAAGCCGATTCTCGGTATCGGTCGACACCGACTACAGAGATTTGCCAAAATAATCCAGAAAAATTCCAGAAAATCCTGAAAAATTAAAAATATTGGAAAAGAATATTTAAAACTAAAATTGGCTCAATCTGACTAGCAGAAAGGTCAAATCAACTTTATACGTCGTATCGCGTACTGATACTATGATACGTACACCAGGGAGAAGGGGGTTACAGCTTACTTCATTTTGTCAACAACTAATTGAAAAATATGACATGTTTAAGAAAGATAACAAGAAAATGAAAAAGAAATTTGATTGCATGTTAAATGAAAAAGATTCTTTATAAGAAAAATTTGAAATTATTTCAAAAGAAAATGAATCTTTCAAAAATAAAAATTTCCTTGCTTTCTAAATTGAATGATTTGTGTGAAGGAAATACTACTTTAAAAAATAAGATTATTTTAGTGGAAAAACAAAAAGAAGTTGCTTTAAATGAAAACACTTCTTTGAAAAGAAAAATTGTTGAAAAAGAAAAAGAGATTGTTTCTAAAAAGAATAAGAAAAATGATTCTCATTCTCATCATGCTTTTCATGCCACTAATAAAAATAAAATTAAATATTTAAAAAAAATTGATTGTTTGAGCTCAACTTTGAGCGAATGTGCATTTAACCATAAAAAAATTGGAATCCTTATTTCAAAAGAAACAAGTTCCCCATATTCATGCACATCACCCACATCATGCATATGCACATTTTACACGCCACGATCATACTCATACACATATGCATCCTAGAGTGTACAAGTGTACACATTGTGGCCGCAAAGGTCATTTAGCAAGATTTTGTTATGATAAGATAAATGCTATGAATTTTGCTAATAAAAATGTTTGGGTTCCTTACAATGCTAACCCTCAAGGACCCAAAAGAAAATGGGTACCAAAATCTCCACCTTTTGTATTTGATGTAGATGCGGGCTCTCACAAAACGTGAGAGAGTTGGTGCCTTGGTGGTGGTTGCACATGGACTTGATGGACACACATTTGATGCACCGCTATCAACAAAGTTTGGTGGGACAACCACCATGTTTTGGAGACTTAGAGCATAGTTTTTTAGTTTGGTAACTATCTCTAAAACTCTTATTTTATTTACATGCTCTTTCATATAAGATATTTTTAGCATGTTCATGTTTTATTTGTTTTTAGGCTTCATGTGGTAAAAACATGATTAGATATAGTTTTTATCAAAATTTGGATATATACATGTACAAGTAGTTAGCAACAAATTGATTCATATATATTTGCACTTCATTGTTCATTTGTACTCACTATATGCACATGTATAGCTTAGTTTTAATGATTTTCTCATTTACACTTATTTTCCCTATTTACATGTTTTACTTCATGTATATGTATTTTGTATTCAAATCTAATAAATATACATTTATGTCTCTTGAGTCTCTTACCTTCATGCAAATTACATCATAGACTCTTTTTATGTTTTGAGATATGTATGCATATTGTTAGGATTGGATAAATCATACATATACCTAGAAGTTTATTTTTAAGATGAAAAATGAATTTTTATGATTTTCATCTTTATATGAAAAATAAATTTTCATGATTTATTTGATAAAATGATATTCATGTTTGTTTTGAGCTTTATTGACTAATTTTATGGAAAATGCTAATTACATGAGTCTCGTACACTCACACTTTATTCGTTTATTCATGACTATGTTTCATGATCATTTTGAGCTTTATGGACCTTGAGTGTTGAATTTTGTGTATTTGGTATGTTTCATGATACATATGATTTGATTTCATGTTTTGAAGGAACTTTAACTAGTTATTTTTCTTCAAATGGTAGTGTTTTTCACTATAAAAATATTTTTCAAACTCTATTTTTAAAACCCCTACCTATCCCCTCATGGGTGGACGGATGGGCGAGTATGTCTTGCAAGCTTTATTGAAAATCTTTTACCTTGTGCATAAAAAGGGTGGTAGTTTATGAGTTATATACTTGATTTACATCATATTTTCAATTGATATCTCAATTGATATTTTTTGCATATACTCATATTTTCTATATATGTATGCTTCATTTCATATAATATCAATTCCTATTGGTATTGTCTTTTCCATACATATATATGTTTTGAAAATCAAGCACAATCAAATACATATATTTATACTTGATTTTCAAAATATTTACATGTTTAAAGCACAAAGTATGTTTATGCTAAGCTTGACTCAAATCTTTATTTTCAATTGATATCTCAATTGATATTTTAATAAGCTTATGCATTATTTTTAAAATTGGTATTTTTATTGATATCAAAAATGTGCAATAATTTTCAATTGGTATCAATATGACTCTATTTTTCGTTTAAAATTAAAATTTTGTAATATTTATTTACAATTTGGTATCTTAAAATTTGATTTACTAAGATATCTCAAAATTTGTTTTATTGAGAAAAATTTAAAATTTTGTTTCAATGAGAAAATTGAAAATGTTTTGATGTGTATTGCCTATATGCAAGGGGAGCTTAACATCTCTTCTACATATAGATTCATGATGAGTGTATCTTATATTGAGGAGCTTGACAACTTTTCTTTATGTGATACACGTGTATAGGGGGAGCTTCACATCTCCTCTTATGCATTACATATTATACGTTATGTGAGTTAGGGCTTGTCATCCCTTCTTCATGTAATGCATATATGTAGGGAAGCTAACCTAGCGTCTTCCTCTTCATGAATGTATATCGCATATAACTTTTTATTGGTTGATTTGATTTCACCCCTTTGTTGATTTTTGTTTTTGACAAAAAGGGGGAGAACATTGTTTTATTTTTACTTTAACCCCTTTGTTGATGATTGACAAAAGGGGGAGAAGTATTTGATATATATGCATGTTTTCCTTTCTTTATTCATAAAGGGGAAGAAGAATTTCTTGTTTATGCATATTGTTTGTTTTGCAAATAGGAGAAAAAGAATTTGATGAGTTTTATACTTGATTGGCATGTTTATCTCCTTATATTTGCACACATGTTTATGAGCTTTCATTGCATATTTATTTATTTATTTTGATGCATGAGTTAAGGGGAGCTTCTTTGAAACTTTACTTTAATCCATTTGCAAAAACATGTTTAGTTAGTTTATGTACTTTATTGCCATATCTTATTTTTTTATTGTTATGCAAGAGTTAAGGGAGAGCCTCTTTGATGCTTTACTTTAATCCATGCATATATAACTCCATGAGTTTTGTCATCATCAAAATGGGGGAGATTATTGGCCCAAAGGCCCATCACTCTAGTTTTGATGATGATCAACTCATGTAGTTATAGTACTAATGATCTTGTGTTTATTTAGTCTCAGATTTGTGATCAAGATCTTAGTTCATGTTTAGCTTCAACAAAGGATTTAAAGTCAAGTTTTGGAGCTAGTACGATTTGATTCAAGAGCTTGTGCATCAAGACCACATCAAGTACTCAAGAGGAGTCTACCTCTTTGGATCGAGTTTGGACCAAGTCAAGAAGATGAGAAGACTTCAAATAAAGACTTCAAGAAGAAGACTTGTGTCTAGGTTTATTTTTGTTAAGATTTTGTTTTAGATAAAATGTGAAGGATAGAATAGTTGGTGGATTGCTCAAGTATACCATACACACACATACTCTTGATTTAGATGAGTTTTCATAAAAGAATTTTATTTTGAAAAATACAAATGACTTTTCATTTTGACAAAATACCGGGGTTTTGGAATTCAAAATATATATGTTTTAACCAAAATCATGTTTAGTGCTTATTGAAAAAACATAGATATTTCACCATGTATGTGTAGTGGATCATATCCATACACTCTATGCTTTAAAAGAGTTTAAAATATCTTGTTTTTGTATTTGGAGAAATTTTGAAAAAATTTATTTTGGAAAAATACAATTTTTGTTTTATGTCAAAATTTTTAAGTTACAAAAATAGTTCAAATTGTTTTTAACATGTCTTGATTTTGCTCAATCATGTTTGATTATCAAAGTATTACATTGAACCTATTTTTGTAGATTTTTCGTGATTTTATGGGATTTTATTTGTGTCAAAATACCAACTTTTTAATCCCTATATAGTGTTGGCCCAAAGGCCTATCACTCTAGTTTTGATGATGATCAACTCATGTAGTTATAGTGTTGGCCCAATGGCCTTCCACTCTAGTTTTGATGATGATCAACTCATGTAGTTATGTTTACTAATATTCTTGTGTTTCTAAGTTTCAGATCATTAACAGGATATTAGGTTGGTGATTAGCTTCAACAAGATGATTAGAAGCTATTCATGATGATTCCGGTGCCAAAGCTTAAAGATCATACCTTTGCACTTGGAGAATCACGGAGTTTTGGAGCAAGTCTATTTGAAGATGAAGATCATCAAGAAGACTTAGGTATCCTAGTTTAGATAGAGTTTTTAGATCCATTTGTAAAGCTTAGTTTAGTTGATATGCTCAAGTGAACACAAAACACACACGTTTTATGATTTGATATTTGGTTTTTATGAATAGTTGATCAAAACAAGTTTACATATGTTATATGTATAGTAGATGTTTTCTATTTATACATACATGCTTTAACTTGGTAAACAAACTTATTTTGATATCCCTATTCATGTTTTGAAAAAATCAAGTTTGACAAAATACAAGGTTTTATTTTTGATAAAATTTGCAAGACACAAAAATGAATTGATATGTTGATATATTGTCTTGAAATTTTTATCACATGTTTATGTTTCAACATAAAATGATAAAACAATTTTTATGGTATTTTTAAAAGAGATAAAAGATTTTTTAGAAAATATTTTTCCAAATTTTTCTGACCTGGTTTTGTGCTGACAGGCTGGTCGGCCGACCGGGACGGTCGACCGCACCAAGGGCCGGTCGACCGATCCGGTCGACCGACGTGCACAGACGTGCACGTCTGTTAGGCACAGTGGACGGTCGACCGAGCCGGTCGACCGGGTCTGAGAGCTCTGCTCTCGGTTTGTTTCGGTCGACCGGGCCGGTCGACCGCTGTTGCCCAACGGTCACATTTCTGACCGTTGGCGGTCGACCGGACCGGTCGACCGGTGGCCTGTCAGGCTGCCACATCAGCCTAACGGCTAGTTTTTCCTAGGGGCTATATATACCCCATTTCTCCATTGTTTTGGCTAAGATTTTTAGAGCTAAAAATTCCAGACTTTCTCTAGTGTTTAAAAGAGTTTTTGAAAGGGTTTTAAGCCAAAAAGATTTCATCTTATTTGTTTTTGGGTTTTTGGAAAATCAAAGAAAACTAGGTTTTGGGATTTTGATTTGATCTTTTATTTCTATCATATACAAGAGATTTCCCATGTAGTTTTTCTTTGTTGCTTGTTTCCAAAAACACTTAGTTTCCACACTTGAGCCATATCTTCTATCCTAAACTATTAGGATCTTGTTTTTGTGGAAAAAGAAAGAGAGAGTTTTGAGGTTGTTGTTTGTAACCTCTAAGTTGTACACCCTTATTCTTGTTGTATCCCTCTTAGGTAGAGGTGATCGGGTGATTGGTTTGTATCCCTCAAGTGTGAGGTGATTGAGATTGGTTGTGAGCCTCTTTGGTAGAGGTGTTGTTGTTGGTTGTTGTTGGCCTCGGTGGAGGTTGTATTGAGAGAGGAGTTAGGTACTCCTAGAGTTGTAAGAAATCCTCTTCGGTAGAGGTTCCCTCGGTGGGAGTTGAGATAGTGGAAATCCTACACGGTGGTGTAGGCGGGGATGTAGAGCAAGGTGCTCGAACCTCGAAACAAATCTCGGTGTTTGCGATTGCTCCCATTATCTCTCTTACTCTCTCTCTTTACATTTGTGCAAAGCATCATTTCATACAATCATCATACTTTCATAGCATTCATATTATATACATTACTTGTGTTGCCTTGCATCTTTCACATTGTAATTTATCCTTGATTGCTTGGCTTGATTGTGTGTGCACATATTTCTTATTGCTTGGATTGCTTGTGTGTGTGCCTAACTTGTACTCATCCAACAAGAGCTTCACATAGCGCCTCAACCCATTTCAAGGGGAATCAAGGGGAGTTAGTCCAGAGCCTCGCAAGGGGAATTCGGCTACACTTGTTGTATTGTATTAGTTTGTGCATAATTTGCATTAGCTTCCGCATTTAGCGCACTTAGTTTGCATTAAGTTTCTAGATTAGCACTTACACCTATTCACCCCCCCCTCTAGGTGTTTTTCAATTGGTATCAGAGCTAGTGCTCCTGATACTTAGGCTTAACATCCTAGGAGTGATCCATTTGCTTGCTAATCTCATTTGCATTTGTTTGCACATTCATAGTTTACCATGGACTTCATGACCCCTCCTAGCTTTGACCCTTCCAACATTGATGTTTGGAAGTATAGGATGTCCATGTACCTAAAGACCCTAGGTTTGCATGTTTTCCTTGCGGCCACCAAGAGATGTTATCTTGGTGATTGCAATCATATAGGGGCCAATGCACAAGCCCTAGAGGCCATTAGAAGCACTCTTCCTAAAGATTATCTCTTATGTGTTTCTAACTTTGATTCCGCCTTTGCAGTGTGGAACAAATTGACAACCACCACCACCTCCAAGCTTCAATTGCCAATCTAAGAAGAGGAATCTAGTGGAGAATCCGATCCACAATGCTTCATGGTCCAAGGGAATGACTCCCTTGAGGTACAATCGGAAACCCACTTAGATAATGATGATTGTGCTAGTTCTTCATGTGATGATAATTTTGATGCTCATACATTGAATGAAGAACTCTCAATTGTTTGTGAAAAATTGATTGAAAAATATAAGTTTTTGAAAAAGAAAAGTCTAGAAATTGAAAAAGAAAATAAGTGTTTGCATTCTAGACTTGATTGTGTTTTGCAAGAAAAGGTTGAGGTCTATAATGAAAGGAATTCATTGAGATCTCAATTGGAACTTGCTTTAAAAGAAATAAATTTTTAAAGTCTAAAAATGATTGTGAAACTATTTTGAAGAAAAATGAAAATTTGTCTTCAAAAATTGATTTTATTTTAAAAGAGAATGTTGATTTGAAAAATAAAATTATTTCCATTACAAATGATTTAGATGTGTGTTTAAAGAAAAATATTGTTTTGCAAAATAAAATGGATGCACATGTTTGCCATGCTAGTGTAGCCTCTTCATCTAGACTACCTAATGCATGTACCTCTTCTTCTAGGATTAATGATGATATTTGTATGCTAAAGAAGAGAGTAGATTGTTTGGGCTCCACTATGAGCCAATGTGCCATGAACCACACACGCTTGGAATCCTTGGTTCGAAGGAAACAAGTTCCATCTTTTCATGCACACCCATCACAGCATACACATGCTCCACACGGACACCATCAACACATGTATGCTCATGTGTACTCATGTACACATTGTGGCCGAAAAGGCCATCTTGCTAAATTTTGTTATGATAGATTAAATGTTTCAAATTTAGCAAAGAAATTTGTTTGGGTTAGAGAAGGTACTAACCCCCATGGACCCAAAAGAGTATGGGTACCAAAGACCACCACTCCTATTTTTGATGTAGGTGTGGGCTCTCACATGACGTGAGAGTGATGACACCTTGGAGTGGATGCGTTCCGAACTTAAAGGAGATCAATTGGATGCATCACTTTCAAGGGAAGGTTTGGTGGAGATGACCACCATGTTTTGGAGACAAGGAGAGTTGCTTCTTCATTTTTGGTAACAATCCTTTACTCCCATTTATTGTTTACATGCTTTTCATGTTCATAGTTTATAGCATGTTTTTATTGTCATTGGATTAGTATGTTCATTCCATGTTTATTAGATCCTTGACATACATGTATAGTATTTGAGACACACATGCTTATATGATCCCATACTTAGTGTTCTCACTTATGTTTAAGCTATAATGTACATCATGAATCTAATACATGTGAATTCACATAATAATCATGTTTTAGTTTTCCATGATGACTTTTATCATGATGATTTTTATATGTGTTTTTGATGCTTCATGTTTTGAATATATGTTTAAGTGTTAGTTTTCATTAAGACTAGTTATATACTTGTACATAGAGTGGGCTACAAATAAATCTATATATAGTTGGAATTGAATGCTTATTTGAACCCATTAGATGTGCTAGTATAGTCTAGTTTTGATGATTCATACATTTTAAACTTGTATTCCCATTTTTGAATATGTTTTGATGAATATGAGTTTCCATTTCATGTATATGTGCATTTTGCCAAAACATTAAGATACACATGTATACCCCTTGAGTCATTTGTTTCTCATGCAAATCTACTTATGGACTCATTTGTGTTTAAGGGATATGTATGTATACTTAGTGTGTTGACAATACATACATATACCTTGAAATGAAAATTGATTTAATGTAAAGATTTAGATTTTCATGTTTTGATGTTTTTGTGTCAATATTTAACTTCATGTATATGTCTATCTAGTTCAAACTAATCTTATACATATACATCTTTTTGAGCCACGTGCCTTCATGAATATACATTTAGTGGACTCGTTGAGTTTTGGATATGTATGTATATTTTAGCTTGTATTAGACATACATATGCCTTGAAGATTAAATAAGGAGTTTTATATGATTTTTCATGTTTTTGATAGAATTATGTTTTAAGGAATAATTGAGCTCAATGAAATATTTTTCATGATTATGATCTTCACATATTATTTGTACACTCATATCTATTGCTCATGTTTTGTTTCTCATGAGTTATACTTTATTAGTTAGAGTGATGATTATCATGTGAATTTCATTTTTGTTTTATTCCTTACTTGAAGGATTTCGTGCTAGTTAACAAGTTTTCCATTTAACTAGTTGCGGTATTCTTCATATGGTAGAGATTTTCAAACAAAACTACATTTTCAAATCTATTTTTGAAAACCCCTACCATCCAAGGGCGGTAGGATGGGAGATCATGTTCATGTATGCCCTAAATTGAAAATCTTTAAAACTTGAATTATGATTGGGTGGTAGAGAATATGATGTATACACTTGAACTTATTGTTATGTCAATTGGTATCATTGAACTCTTTCAATTGGTATCATTTTGATCTTCTTGTATACTCATATATGTTTTGTATGTATGTATGCTTTAAATTCCAAGTATATCAATTTCTATTGGTATCTATCTTTCATACATATATATGTTTGTGTTTATGCTAGTACTTGAGTTTCAATTTTGTTTAAATTGATTACTTTTAAATTGTTATCAAGACTATGCATGTCTTTGGTTTGTTTTTCATAAAGGGGGAGAAAATTTGATTTTGTATTTCAATTGGTATTTGTACTCCCACTCTTTATGATTAAAAGTTGTTATTCTAAACATATGATATCAACATCAAATTTGTTTATATGTTTTCAAAATGAAGTATATTCTTACAATTGGTATCAAAATTTGTGTTTAGACATTCAAAATTTGTTATGTTGTTTTACAATTGGTAATTTGTTATGTTTAATTACAATTGGTATCTCAAAATGTTGTTTTAAAGAAAATATTCAAAGTTTTGATTTGTATTTCCTATATGCAAGGAGAGCTTAACATCTCTCTTACATATAGATTCATGTTGAGTATATTATAAATTGAGGAGCTTGACAACTCTTCTTTATATGATATACGTGTGTAGGGGGAGCTTCACATCTCCTCTTATGCATTACATAATATGTGTTATGTGAATTGGAGCTTGTCATCCCTTCTTCATGTAATGCATATGTGTAGGGAAGCTAACTTAGCGTCTTCCTCTTCATGAATGTATATAGCATATAACATATATTGATTCTTGTTTATTGGTATCAAGATGCTTCATTGACATATTTTTAATTGATATCATGTTTGTAGTCACCCCTTATTGATTTTGTTTTTTGTTTTAGACAAAAAGGGGGAGAACATTGTCTTTTATTGTTTTGTTTGACATAAAGGGGAAGAAAGATTTTTACCCCTCGTTTTATTTATGGTTTTGATTACCCCTTTGTTGATGATTGACAAAAAGGGGGAGAAAGATTTATGAAGTTTTATATGCATGCTTATGTTTATGCATATATTATGTTTTAATCTCAAGAATCTCAAGAATATTAAGTTTAATTGATTTATAGAGTTTGCTTTGTAATTGGTATCTAGAGCTTATTTTGTTTTGAATATTCCATTTGATATCTAGAACCATTTATTGTTTATGCATATGCATGTTTCATGTTTAATATTCATTGCATATATTTATTGTTTATCCCTATGCATGAGTTAAGGGGGAGCTTCCTTGAAGCTTATCTTTAATCCATGCATATATAACTCCATGAGTTTTGTCATCATCAAAAAGGGGGAGATTGTTGGCCCAATGGCCTTCCACTCTAGTTTTGATGATGATCAACTCATGTAGTTATGTTTACTAATATTCTTGTGTTTCTAAGTTTCAGATCATTAACAGGATATTAGGTTGGTGATTAGCTTCAACAAGATGATTAGAAGCTATTCATGATGATTCCGGTGCCAAAGCTTAAAGATCATACCTTTGCACTTGAAGAATCACGGAGTTTTGGAGCAAGTCTACTTGAAGATGAAGATCATCAAGAAGACTTAGGTATCCTAGTTTAGATAGAGTTTTTAGATCCATTTGTAAAGCTTAGTTTAGTTGATATGCTCAAGTGAACACAAAACACACACGTTTTATGATTTGATATTTGGTTTTTATGAATAGTTGATCAAAACAAGTTTACATATGTTATATGTATAGTAGATGTTTTCTATTTATACATACATGCTTTAACTTGGTAAACAAACTTATTTTGATATCCCTATTCATGTTTTGGAAAAATCAAGTTTGACAAAATACAAGGTTTTGTTTTTGATAAAATTTGCAAGATACAAAAATGAATTGATATGTTGATATATTGTCTTGAAATTTTTATCACATGTTTATGTTTCAACATAAAATGATAAAACAATTTTTATGGTATTTTTAAAAGAGATAAAAGATTTTTTAGAAAATATTTTTCCAAATTTTTCTGACCTGGTTTTGTGCTGACAGGCTGGTCGGCCGACCGGGACGGTCGACCGCACCAAGGGCCGGTCGACCGATCCGGTCGACCGACGTGCACAGACGTGCACGTCTGTTAGGCACAGTGGACGGTCGACCGAGCCGGTCGACCGGGTCTGAGAGCTCTGCTCTCGGTTTGTTTCGGTCGACCGGGACGGTCGACCGCTGTTGCCCAACGGTCACATTTCTGACCGTTGGCGGTCGACCGGTGGCCTGTCAGGCTGCCACATCAGCCTAACGGCTAGTTTTTCCTAGGGGCTATATATACCCCATTTCTCCATTGTTTTGGCTAAGATTTTTAGAGCTAAAAATTCCAGACTTTCTCTAGTGTTTAAAAGAGTTTTTGAAAGGGTTTTAAGCCAAAAAGATTTCATCTTATTTGTTTTGGGTTTTGGAAAATCAAAGAAAACTAGGTTTTGGGATTTTGATTTGATCTTTTATTTCTATCATATACAAGAGATTTCCCAAGTAGTTTTTCTTTGTTCCTTGTTTCCAAAAACACTTAGTTTCCACACTTGAGCCATATCTTCTATCCTAAACTATTAGGATCTTGTTTTTGTGGAAAAAGAAAGAGAGAGTTTTGAGGTTGTTGTTTGTAACCTCTAAGTTGTACACCCTTATTCTTGTTGTATCCCTCTTAGGTAGAGGTGATCGGGTGATTGGTTTGTATCCCTCAAGTGTGAGGTGATTGAGATTGGTTGTGAGCCTCTTTGGTAGAGGTGTTGTTGTTGGTTGTTGTTGGCCTCGGTGGAGGTTGTATTGAGAGAGGAGTTAGGTACTCCTAGAGTTGTAAGAAATCCTCTTCGGTAGAGGTTCCCTCGGTGGGAGTTGAGATAGTGGAAATCCTACACGGTGGTGTAGGCGGGGATGTAGAGCAAGGTGCTCGAACCTCGAAACAAATCTCGGTGTTTGCGATTGCTCCCATTATCTCTCTTACTCTCTCTCTTTACATTTGTGCAAAGCATCATTTCATACAATCATCATACTTTCATAGCATTCATATTATATACATTGCTTGTGTTGCCTTGCATCTTTCACATTATAATTTATCCTTGATTGCTTGGCTTGATTGTGTGTGCACATATTTCTTATTGCTTGGATTGCTTGTGTGTGTGCCTAACTTGTACTCATCCAACAAGAGCTTCACATAGCGCCTCAACCCATTTCAAGGGGAATCAAGGGGAGTTAGTCCAGAGCCTCGCAAGGGGAATTCGGCTACACTTGTTGTATTGTATTAGTTTGTGCATAATTTGCATTAGCTTCCGCATTTAGCGCACTTAGTTTGCATTAAGTTTATAGATTAGCACTTATACCTATTCACCCCCCCTCTAGGTGTTTTTCATATAGTACTAATGATCTTGTATTTATTTAGTTTCAGATTTGTGATCAAGATCTTAGTAGGTGTGTGGTTTCAACAAAAGATTTAAAGTCAAGTTTTGGAGCTAACACAGTTTGATTCAAGAGCTTGTGCATCAAGACCACATCAAGTACTCAAGAGGAGTCTAGCACTATGGATCGTGTTTGGACCAAGTCAAGAAGATGAGAAGACTTCAAGTGAAGACTTCAAGAAGATGAAGACTTGTGTCTAGCTTTGTTTTTATAAGATTTTGTTTTTAGATAAAATGTAAAAGATAGAATAGTTTGTGGATTGCTCAAGTATATCTTACACACACACTCTTGATTTAGTTGTTTTTATAAAAGAGATTTCATTTTAGAAAAGACTTTTCATTTTTTGAAAAATACCGGTTTGGTTTTTGGACTTCATATATATACATGTATTTAACCAAAACCATATTTAGAGCTTAATGTCAAAAACATAGATATTTCACCATGTATGTGTAGTGGATCATATCCATACACATTATGCTTTAAAAGAGTTAAAATATCTTGTTTTTATATTTGGAGAAGTTTTGGAAAAACAAGTTTCGAAAAAACCAATTTTGAAAAATACAGTTTTTGTTTTGAGCCAAAATTTTCAAGTTACAAAAGTAGTTCAAATTATTTGTAACATGCTTTGATTTTATGCAAGCATGTTTGATTACCAAAGTATAACATTAAATTATTTTTGTAGATTTTTTGTGAATTTATGGGATTTTATTTCAATCAAAATGTAACATTTTTATTCTTAGAATTTTGTTCCCTGGCTTCAACTGGTCGACCGACTGGTCGACCGAAGTCTGAAGACGGTCGACCGAGCGGTCGACCGACGTGCACATACGTGCACGCCAAGTTCTGACTAGAGACCGGTCGACCGACCTAGTTGACCGTCCAGAGAGCTCTGCTCTCTGGAAAGGCCCCGGTCGACCGGGCGGTCGACCGGACAGAGAGCAGTGCTCTCTGTATCCAAGCCACGATCGACCGGCCGGTCGACCGCTGCCCAACGGTCAGAAAAATGACCATTGGCGGTCGACCGTCAGGCCATCTGGCTCCCAACGGCTAGTTTTCTAGCTCTATAAATTGGGGCATTTGGGGGCTATTTTCTACAAGATTTTAAGTGAATTTTTACAACAGTTTTTCTCACTCTTCCAAGAGGTTTTCTCCACTTATTTGAGAGCAAATATTTCCAATCAAAAGGGGAGTTTTATCAAGAGTGTTTAAAGTGATTTTCTTGAGTTTTTCTTCACCATTTCAATCCTTGTTTTCTCACATAACACTTGAGCCATCCATTGCTATATCTACCCATAGGGATTTGTTGTGAGAGGATTTTAGGTGATCAAAGTGTTGTGATCAACAAAGTTCCATCTTTGTTCTTTGAGGAGGCGGACGAGTGCGTTCACGGTGTTTCGAGTTCGAGTGCGAACTTGTTGTTTGAGGTGCGGCCTCGGCGAGCAAGTGAGCTTGCGGTGTGTACGGGACTAGGGAGTCCTAGAGCTTGTAGGTGTTGCGGCACCGAGTGATCCGGTGGGATCGATTATAGTGGAAATCCTTCTAGTTTGAAGGCGGGGACGTAGAGCAAGTGTGCTCGAACCTCGAAACAATCCCTCGTGTTTGTGATTGCTCTTTCTCTCTCTCCCTTACTTGTTTATATCTTGCATGATATTATTGTCTTTATCATTATATGCTTGATATACATTGTGTGCTTTATTGATATATGCTTGGGATTGTTTGCTAACACTTGTACTCAACTAAGAGAGCCAACGCGGCACCTCAACTCTTATCTAGAGGAATCTTGAGGAGTTAGTCCAGAGTCCTTCACGGAGAATTCGGCTACACTCTTGTGTTATACGTAGTGTTTAGTTTAAGATTTTGTGTTTGCATCATAATAGTTTTTAATTTCGCATTTAGTGACCATTAGATTAGCCATCACCTATTCACCCCCCTCTAAGTGATTTACAGTTAGTATCAGAGCCAAGTGCTCTTGATTTGGGTCTAACAACCTAGAGTTAAAAATCCTCATTTTTAGGCTAATCACAATATTTTGTACACACACCATGGATTTCATGTCACCACCCATTTTTGACATTCTTAACATCCAAATTTGAAAGGTTAAGATGTCCTTGTACCTCAAGGCCCTAGGCATTCATGTTTATTTTGCCACAACTAAATATTCATATGTTTAAATGGCAAAAATAATGAGGCTAATACAAAAGCCCTAAATGTTTAAGATCTACCCTAAATGATGATTATTTATTTAGGGTTGCTAATCTTGATTCGGCTTTTGTAGTTTGGAACTTGTTGACCTCCCTTGGCGAAAAAGATTTATATTATGCGGGGAGCGACTCAGATGTTGGAAGCGACACCTCCAACGTGTGCTACATGGTCCAAGGGGATAACCCCCGTGAGGTAACTACCGAATCCGAGGTAGAAGAAAATGATATGTCATATGATGAACTTGCTTCTTTTTGTCAACAACTCTTAGAAAAATATGACATGCTTAGAAAAGATAATAAAAATTTGAAAAAGAATTTTGATTGCATGATAAAAGAAAATGATTCTTTTAAAAGTAAGATTGCATGTTTTGAAAAAGAAAATGAGAATTTGAAAAATGAGAATGTTTCCTTACTTTCTAAATTGAATGATCTTTGTGAAGGAAACACTACTTTGAAAACAAGATTGTTTTGGTAGAAAAACAAAAAGAAATTGCTTTGCATGAAAATACTTCTTTAAAAAGAAAAATTGTTGAAAAAGAAAAAGAAAAATTTTCTAAAAAGAATAAGAAAAATTATTCTCATTCTCATCATGCTTTACAGCTACCATAAATGGAAATGAGATTAAATTTTGAAAAATAAAATAAATTGTTAAAGCTCAACTTTGAGCACATGTGCATTTAACCACTCTAGATTGGAGTCTTTGTTTTCAAAGAAATAAACTCCACATGTTCATGCACATCATCCTCATCATGCATATGCTTATGTTGCACGTCATGATCACACTCACACACATAAGCATCTTAAGGTGTACAAATGTACACATTGTGGCCGCAAAGGCCATTTAGCAAAGTTTTGTTTTGATAAGATACATCATATAAATTTTGCTAAGAAAAATGTTTGGGTCCCTTACAAGACTAACCCCCAAGGACCCAAAAGAAAATGGGTACCAAAATTCTCACCTTGTATTTTTGATGTAGGTGCGGGCTCTCACACGACGTGAGAGGGATGGTGCCTTGGTAGTGGATGTATGGACTTGATGGACATACTTTTGATGCACCACTGTCAAGGAGGTTTGGTGGAACAACCACCATGTTTTGGAGATTTGGATCATGTTCCTTAGTTTGGTAACTATTTCTAAAACTCCTACTTATTTACATGCTTTTTACTTATATCATATTTTTAGCATGTTCATGTTTTATTTATTTTGTGCTTCATGTGGTAAATACTAGTTTAAATATAGTTTTTATCAAAACTTGAAAGTATTCATGTACAAGTAGTGAGCCACATTTGATTCATATACGTTTATACTTCCTTGTTCATTTGTACTCACTATATGCACACATATAGCCTAGTTTTGATGATTCTCTCATTTACACTTGTTTTGCCAATTTTCATGTTTTACTTCATGTATATGCAATTTTTTATTCAAATCTAATAAATATACATGTATACCCGTGAGTCTCTTGCCTTCATGCAAATACCTTAATAGACTCTTTTTATGTTTGAGATATGTATGCATATTGTTAGTTTTGAATAAAATCATACATATACCTAGAAGTTTGTTTTTTAAAAATGAAAAATGAATTTTCATGATTTGTTGATAAAATGATATTTGTGTTTTGAGCTTCATTGATTATTTTCATGAATAATGCTAAACACATGATTCTTGTACATTCACACTTTATTTGTTTATTCATGACCTTTTTTCATGATTCTTTTTGAGCTTTATCGATTTTGAGTGTCAACTCTTATGTATTTGGTATGATTCATGAAAAACATATGATTTGATTTCATGTTTTTGAAGGATTTTTAACTAGTTTTCAAAAATTATCTTTAACTAGTTATTATTCTTCATTTAGTAGTGTTTTCACTATAAAATATTTTCAAACCCTATTTGTGAAAACTCCTTCCAACACCTCTATGGGCGGATGGATGGGCGAGTATGCCTTGCAAGCCCTATTGAAAATCTTTTATCTTGAGCATATAATGGGTGGAAGGTTATGAGTTATATACTTGATCTCACTTGGTATTTTCATTTCGTGTATACTCATATTTTGTTTTCTATATATGTATGCTTCATTTCAAATAATATCAATTTCTATTGGTATTTTCATTTTCATACATATATATGATTAATTTGTGCTTAATTTAAAATAGACTTATATGTTTAAAGCACAAAGTTTGTTTATGCTAAGCTTGATTCAAATTCTTATTTTCAATTGTTATCTCAATTGATTGTTTAATAAGCTTATGCATTAGTTTTTAAAATTGATATTTTTATTGATATCAAAAATATGCAATACTTTTCAATTGGTATCAATATGATTCTATTTTTGTTTAAAATTCAAAATTTGTAATGTTGGTATTGGTATCTTAAAATTTGACGACAATTAGTATCTTAAAAATTTTTTATATGATATCTTAAAATTTGATTTACTAAGATATCTCAAAATTTGTTTTATTGAGAAAAATTCAAAATTTTATTTTTTTAATATGGAATTCAAAATTTTATTTTTTTAATATGGAATTTTAAAGATTAAAAATGTTTTGATATGATTGCCTATATGCAAGGGAGCTTAACATCTCTTCTATGTATAGATTCATGTTGAGTGTATCTTATATTGAGGAGCTTGACAACTCTTCTTTATGCGGTACACGTGTGTAGGAGGAGCTTCACATCTTCTCTTATGCATTACATATTATGCGTTATGTGAATTAGGGCTTGTCATCCCTTTTTCATGTAATGTATATGTGTAGGGAAGCTAACTTAGCGTCTTCCTCTACATGAATGTATATCGCATATATCCTTTATTGATTTGTTTAATGTCACCCCTTTTATTGATTTTGCTTTTGACAAAAGGGGGAGAACATTTTGTTTTTACTTTGACCCCTTTGTTGATGATTGACAAAAAGAGGGAGAAGTATTTAGTATATATGTATGTTTTCCTTGCTTTATTCAAAAAGGGGGAGAAGGATTTATGTTTATGCATATATGTTTTGTTATGCAAATAGGAGAAAAAGTATTTGATGAGTTTTATGCTTGTTTATGCATGTTTATCTCCATATATTTGCATACATGTTTATGAGCATTCATTGCATATCTATTTGTTTATTTGCTATGCATGAGTTAAGGGAGAGCTTCCTTGAAGCTTTACTTTAATCCATGCATATATAACTCCACGAGTTTTGTCATCATCAAAAAGGGGGAGATTGTTGGCCCAAAGGCCTATCACTCTAGTTTTGATAATGATCAACTCATGTAGTTATAGTACTAATGATCTTGTGTTTATTTAGTTTTAGATTTGTGATCAAGATCTTAGTAGGTGTGTGGCTTCAACAAAAGATTTAAAATCAAGTTTTGGAGCTAACACGGTTTGATTCAAGAGCTTGTGCATCAAGACCACATCAAGTACTCAAGAGGAGTCTAGCTCTATGGATCATGTTTGGACCAAGTCAAGAAAATGAGAAGGCTTCAAATGAAGACTTCAAGAAGATGAAGACTTGTGTCTCGGTTTGTTTTTATAAGATTTTGTTTTTAGATAAAATGTAAAGGATAGAATAGTTGGTGGATTGCTCAAGTATATCTTACACACACACACTCTTGATTTAGTTGTTTTTATAAAAGAGATTTCATTTTAGAAAAGACTTTTCATTTTTTGAAAAATACCGGTTTGGTTTTGGACTTCATATATATACATATATTTAACCAAAACCATATTTAGAGCTTAATGTCAAAAACATAGATATTTCACCATGTATGTGTAGTGGATCATATCCATACACATTATGCTTTAAAAGAGTTTAAAATATCTTGTTTTATATTTGGAGAAGTTTTGGAAAAACAAGTTTTGGAAAAACCAATTTTGAAAATATAGTTTTTGTTTAGAGCCAATTTTTCAAGCTACAAAAATAGTTCAAATTGTTTGTAACATGCCTTGATTTTGTGCAAGCATGTTTGATTACCAAAGTATAATATTGAAACTATTTTTGTAGATTTTTCGTGAATTTATGGGATTTTATTTCAATCAAAATGTCAACATTTTTATTCCCAGAATTTTGTTCTCTGGCTTCAGCCGGTCGACCGATCGGTCGACCGAAGTCTGAAGTCGGTCGACCGGGCGGTCGACCGACGTGCACAGACGTGCACGCCAAGTTCTGGCTGGAGACCGGTCGACCAACCCAGTCGACCGTCCAGAGAGCTCTGCTCTCTGGAAAGGCCCCGGTCGACCGGGCGGTCGATCGGACAGAGAGCAGTGCTCTCTGTATCCAAGCCACGGTCGACCGGCCGGTCGATCGCTGCCCCAACGGTCAGAAAAATGACCGTTGGCGGTCGACCGGGCGGTCGACCGTCAGGCCATCTGGCTCCCAACGGCTAGTTTTTCTAGCTCTATAAATTGGGGCATTGGGGGCTATTTTCTACAAGATTTTAAGTGAATTTTTTCAACAGTTTTTCCCATTCTTTCAAGAGGTTTTCCCCACTTATTTGAGAGAAAATATTTCCAATCAAAAGGGGAGTTTTATCAAGAGTGTTTAAAGTGATTTTCTTGAGTTTTCCTCCACCATTTCAATCCTTATTTTCTCACACAACACTTGAGACATCCATTGCTATATCTACTCATAGGAATTTATTGTGAGAGGATTTAGGTGATCAAAGTGTTGTGATCACCAAAGTTCCATCTTTGTTCTTTGAGGAGGCAGACGAGTGCGTTCGCGGTGTTTCGAGTTCGAGTGCGAACTTGTTATTTGAGGTGCGGCCTCGGCGAGCTAGTGAGCTTGCGGTGTGTACGGTTTAGGGAGTCCTAGAGCTTGTAGGTGTTGCGTTTAAGCACACCTAGAGGGGGGGTGAATAGGTGAAAATGCTAATTTAGAAACTAAATGCGCTAAATGCGGAAGCTAATGCAAATTTTGCAACACACTTAATACAACACACAAGTGTAGCCGAATTCCCCGTGAAGGGCTCTGGACTAACTCCTCTTGATTCCCCTTGAATGGGTTGAGGTGCTATATGAAGCTCTTGTGGTTAAGTACAAGTGAGGCACACACAAACAATCAAGCATACACAAGATATAGCAATATGAAATATGCAAGGTACAATGCAAGCAATGTATGATATGAATAATGAATGATGCTTTGCACAAATAAACAAAAGAGAGAGAGAGTTGAGAGATATTGGATCAAACGCTAACAATAAGATATGTTTCGAGGTTCGAGCCCCTAGCTCTACATCCCCGCCTTCACCGAGAAGGATTTCTAATCCATTATACTCCCACCGAGGGAACCTCCACCGAGGAGGATTTGTTACAATAATAGGAGTACCGAACTCCTCTCTCAAACACCGCCTCACAACCGAGGGGTAGGCCCGTAGCCAATACAACCAATCCACTTCACACTTGAGGGATACAAACCAACAACCAACTCCACCTCACCAAGAGGGAGTAAACACTAATATCCACCTCTACCAAAGAGGGAGCAAATCAACCACCTCAAATCCACAAGCTCAACCTCTACCAAAGAGGAAGCAACCAAATAACGAGGGTTTACAATGGGTGGTCTCTTTCAACCACAAACAATCTCTCTTTCTTTCTCTTTTCCACAAAACAAGACCCTAATAGAATAGGATAGAAGATAATCTCAAGTGTGAAAAACAAGTGTTTTGATCAAAGAAAAACTCTTGGAAAATACCAAATAGATATTGAAATGAAGAACAATAAACCAATTTCCCAAAAAACCTATTTTTTGAAAATAACAAAACACTTAAAACAAATAAGATGGATCTTTTGGCACTTAAAACTCTTTTGAAAACTTGTTTAAAACACTTGAATATCAGAGAAATTTTGGCTCTTAAAATCTTATGTAAAACCAAGAAGAGATGGGGTATTTATAGCCCCAAAACAAAACTAGCCGTTAGGCTGATCTGGCAGCCTGACAGGCTACCGGTCGGCCGGCCGGCCGACTCCAACGGTCAGAAATGTGACCGTTGGGGCAACCCGGCCGGCCGCCCGGCCGAGCGAAATAAACAGAGAGCACTGCTCTTAGTTACGGTCGACCGCCCGGTCGGCCGTCCCATTGTGTGCCAGACGTGCACGGTTCTGTGCACGTCGGTCGACCGTACGAGTCGACCGGCCTATGGTTCGGTCGACCCATGCGGTCGGCCGACCTGGCCTGACAGACAGGTCTGGGTCTGAAACATATGTTGAAAATATTTCTAAAAATCTTTTAAGTCTTTGTAAAAATACCCAAAAATAGTTTATCATTTTGCATTGATATATAAACATGTGATAAAAATTTCAACTCAAATATCAAGCATATGAAACTATTTTTGTGTTTAAACATTTTTATCAAAAATCAAAACATGTATTTTATCAAACTTGTATTATTCTATACATGAATAAGATAGTCAAAATAAGTTTGTATAGGAAGTTTAAGCATGCATGTATAACTAGAATACATCTATTATACATATAAACCATTTAAACTTGTTTTGATCAATCTATTCATGAAAACAAATATCGGTTAAAGTAAAAACCGAAAAAAATCAATATCCAAACATAAAACTTGTGTGTATTGTGTACTTGAGCATATCAACTATTCTTAGCTTTACACATGGATCTAAACACACTAAACACTAGGATACCTAAGTCTTCTTGACGATCTCCATCTTCAAGTCGACTCGATCCCAAACCGTGATCCGCCGAGTGCAAAGGTATGATCTTGAAGCTCGGGCACCGTAATCACCAAGTGAAGGCTTCCAAACTCCTCTTTTTGAAGCAATCACCATCTAATATCTTACTTAATGATCTGAAACTAAAATCACAAGATTATTAGTAAACATAACTACATGAGTTAATCATCATCAAAACTAGAGTGGAAGGCCTTTGGGCCAACAATCTCCCCCTTTTTGATGATGACAAAACTCATGGAGTTATATATGCATGGATTAAAGTTAAGCTTCAAAGAAAACTCCCTCTTAACTCATGCATAAAACAAATAAACATAAATATGCAATGAATATTAAACATGAAACATGCATATCTATGCATAAACAATAAAAGGTTCTAAATATCAATGAAATGTTCAAAAAAATAAAACATGCTCTAAATGCCATTAAAATTAAACTAATTAAACTTAATATATGCAACACATGAATATGAAGTTTTATATATGCATATTAAACTCTCAAAAATTCTCCCCCTTTTTGTTAATCATCAAAAAGGGGTAAAATCCAAAACAAAACAAAATCTTCTCCCTTTTTGTTCGAAACAATGAATCAACAAAAGGTTGAAAACAAGAAAAACAATATTCTCCCCCTTTTGTCTAAAACAAAAACAAAGTCAATAAGGGGTTACATTCAATTAAGATATCAATTAAAAATATGTCGAAGTAGAGCATCTTGATACCAATTGAAAGTAAACAAAAAATATTGATACCAATTTTAAGCAAAACACATGAAAATCTTGATACCAATTGAAATTAAACATAATAAATTTTGAATTGTCTAAACAAAAATTTTGATACCAATTGTAAATAATTTTCATTTGAACATATGATACCAATTTGAAATTTTCAATCATAAAGTATGGGTGTGAAAAACAAATACTAATTGAAAGATGAGATACAACTTTTCTCCCCCTTTATGAAATACCAAAAGAAACATTGCATAAGCTTGTATATGAATACCAATTGAAAACTAATCAATCGAAACAAAGTTGAAGCTCAAGCTTAGCAAAAACAAAATGTATATATGTATGAAAAAAATAGATACCAATTGAAATTGATATTCTTGGAATTGAAAGCATACATACATACAAACATATATGAGTATACAAGAAAGGTCAAGATTGATACCAATTGAAAGAATTCAATGATACCAATTGAAATAACAATAAGATCAAATGTATATCTCATATAACTACCACCCAATCATGGTTCAAGTTTTAAATGATTTTCATTTTAAAGCATACATGAACATGATCTCCCATCCAACCTCCCATCGATGGTAGGGTTTTCAAAAAATAGATTTGAAAATAAGCTTTATTTGAAAAACTCTACCAAAATGAAGAATACGAACTAGTTATATGAAAATTTTGTAAACTAGTATGAAATCCTTCAAGTAAGGAATAAAATAAAATTGTTTTTCATAAACATGAAATCCACATTATAGTCAATACTCTAATTCAATTAAGCATAAATATGACTCATGAAAACAAACACATGAGTAACCAGTAAATGTGAGTGTACAAATACAATGTGAAGAACATAATCATGAAAGATAGACAATAAGCTCAATATTCCTTGAAACAAGAAAACATGAAAATCATCAAAACTATTTAATCTTCAAGGTATATGTATGTCCTATACAAATTAAAGTGTACATACATATCCAAACACACCGAGTCCACAAAGATATATGCAAGAAGGCACGTGGCTCAAAAGGATATATATGTATAATAATAATTTGGATAAAATAGACATATACATGAAGTTAAACATAAACACATGGAAACATGAAAACTAAATTTTCACCAAACAAATTTCATTTCAAGGTATATGTATGAATTGTCAACACAATAAGTATACATACATATCCCTAAACACAATTGAGTCCATATATATAGATTTGCATGAAAGGCAAATGACTCAAAGGGTATACATGTATAACTTAAGGTTTGGCAAGATGCACATATACATGAAATGTAAAACACATGATCTACAAAACAAATCCAAAATGGGAATACAAGTTTAGAATGCATGAATCATCAAAACTAGACTATACTAGCACATCTAATGGGTTCAAATAAGCAATCAAGCCCAAACATATATAGATTTATTTGTGGCCCACTATATGCACAAGCATAAATCCTAGTCTTAATGAAAACTAACATCTAAACATGTAATCAACACATGAAGTATAAAACCAAGATATAAATCAATCATGATAAGCATAAATATGATCATTATGTAAATCCACATGTTATTAGATTTATGATGTACATGATAGCTAATCAAATACGAGAACACAAAATAATAATCCATATTAAACATGGGTGTCTCAAATACTATACATGTATGTCAAGAATCTAATTAACATGACATTTTCATACTAATCACTAAACAATGAAACATGCTATAAACAATGAATATGAAAAGCTTGTAAACAATAAATAGGAGTTAGGGATCGTCACCAAAACCTAGAAGGCAACTTTCCTTGTCTCCAAAACATGGTGGTCCTCTCCACCAAAACTTTCCTTGAAAGTGATGCATCAAAATTGTTCTCTTTAAGCACGAAACGCATCCACTCCAAGGTACGGTAACTCTCACGTCATGTGAGAGCCCACACCTACATCAAAAATACGAGGGGTGGTCTTTGGTACCCATTGTCTTTTGGGTCCATGAGGGTTAGTACCTTCTCTAACTCAAACAAATTTAGTTGCTAAATTTGAAGTATGTAATCTATCAAAGCAAAATTTAGCAAGGTGGCCCATACGTCCACAATGTGTACAAGTGTACACATGAGCATACATAGTGTGATGGTGTCCGTGAGGAGCATGTGTATGCCGTGATGGGTGTGCATGCATAGGTGGAACTTGTTTCTTTCGAAACAAAGATTCCAATCGTGTATGGCTCTTGGCACATTGGCTCAAAGTGGAGCCCAAACAATCCACTCTCTTCTTCAACAAACAAAAATCATCATTAATCTTAGAAGAAGAGGTGCATGCAATAGGTAGACTAGATGAAGAGGCTACACTAGCATGGCAAACATGTGCATCTAAATCATTTTTCAAAACAATATTTTTCTTTAAACAAGCTTCTAAATCCTTTGAAATAGAATCAATTTTTATTTTCAAAGAATTATTTTCTTTTACAACAAATTCAATTTTTGAAGACAAAACTTTATTTTCTTCAAAATATTTTCACAATCATTTTTATTTTTCAACAAATCATTTTCTTTAAGTGCAAGTTCTAATTGAGATCTCAATGAATCCCTTTCATTACAGACCTCAACCTTCTCTTGCAAAACATTGTCAAGTCTAGAATGTAAACTTTTATTTTCTTTTTCAAGGCCTAGACTTTTCTTTTTCAAAATTTTATATTTTTCAATCAATTTTTCACACACAATAGATAGTTCTTCATTCAAGGCATGGGCATCATAATCATTTGAAGAACTAGCATCATCATCATTATCTAAGTGGGTTTCCGAGTGTACCTCAAGGGAGTCATTCCCTTGGACCATGAAGCATTGTGAGTCGGATTCTCTACTAGATTCCTCTTCTTGTTGGATAGGCGTTTGAAGCTTGGAGGTGGTGGTTGTTTCAACTTGTTCCACACTGCAAAAGCGGAATCAAGGTTAGAAACATGCATAAGATATTCTTTAGGTAGCGTGCTTCTAATGGCCTCTAGGGCTTGTGCATTGGCCCCTATATGATTGCGATCACCAAGATAACATCTCTTGGTAGCCGCAAGAAAAACATGCAAACCTAGGGTCTTTAGGTACATGGACATCCTATACTTCCAAACAACAATGTTGGAAGGGTCAAAACTAGGTGGGGTCATGAAGTCCATGGTAAACTATATGTGTGCAAACAAGCAAATGCAAATGTAGATTAGCAAACAAAGGATCTCACTCCTAGGATGTTAAGCCTAAGTATCAGGAGCGTAGGCTCTGATACCAATTGTAAGCACACCTAGAGGGGGGGTGAATAGGTGAAAATGCTAATCTAGAAACTAAATGTGCTAAATGCGAAAGCTAATGCAAATTTTGCAACACACTTAATACAACACACAAGTGTAGCCGAATTCCCCGTGAAGGGCTCTGGACTAACTCCTCTTGATTCCCCTTGAATGGGTTGAGGTGCTATATGAAGCTCTTGTGGTTAAGTACAAGTGAGGCACACACAAACAATCAAGCATACACAAGATATAGCAATATGAAATATGCAAGGTACAATGCAAGCAATGTATGATATGAATAATGAATGATGCTTTGCACAAATAAACAAAAGAGAGAGAGAGTTGAGAGATATTGGATCAAACGCTAACAACAAGATATGTTTCGAGGTTCGAGCCCCTAGCTCTACATCCCCGCCTTCACCGAGAAGGACTTCTAATCCACTATATTCCCATCGAGGGAACCTCCACCGAGGAGGATTTGTTACAATAATAGGAGTACCGAACTCCTCTCTCAAACACCACCTCACAACCGAGGGGTAGGCCCGTAGCCAATACAACAACCAATCCACTTCACACTTGAGGGATACAAACTAACAACCAACTCCACCTCACCAAGAGGGAGTAAACACCAATCTCCACCTCTACCAAAGAGGGAGCAAACCAATCACCTCAAATCCACAACCTCAACCTCTACCAAAAAGGGAGCAACTAAATAATGAGGGTTTACAATGGGTGGTCTCTTTCAACCACAAACAATCTCTCTTTCTTTTCTCTTTTCCACAAAACAAGATCCTAATAGAATAGGATAGAAGATAAGCTCAAGTGTGGAAAATAAGTGTTTTGATCAAAGAAAAACTCTTGAAAAAATACCAAATAGATATTGAAATGAAGAACAATAAACCAATTTCCCAAAAACCTATTTTTTTTGAAAATAACAAAACACTTAAAACAAATAAGATGGATCTTTTGGCACTTAAAACTCTTTAAAAAACTTGTTTAAAACACTTGAATATCAGAGAAATTTTGGCTCTTAAAATCTTATGTAAAACCAAGAAGAGATGGGGTATTTATAGCCCCAAAACAAAATTAGCCGTTAGGCTGATCTGGCAGCCTGACAGGCTACCGGTCGGCCGGCTCGGCCGACCGCCAACGGTCAGAAATGTGACCGTTGGGGCAACCCGGTCGACCACCCGGCCGACCGAAATAAACAGAGAGCACTGCTCTCAGTTACGGTCGACCGCCCGGTCGGCCGTCCCATTGTGTGCCAGACGTACACGGTTCTGTGCACGTCGGTCGACCGTACGGGTCGACCGGCCTATGGTTCAGTCGACCCATGCGGTCGGCCGACCTGGCCTGACAGACAGGTCTGGGTCAGAAACATATGTTGAAAATATTTCTAAAAATCTTTTAAGTCTTTGTAAAAATACCCAAAAAATAGTTTTATCATTTTGCATTGATATATAAACATGTGATAAAAATTTCAACTCAAATATCAAGCATATGAAACTATTTTTGTGTTTAACATTTTTACCAAAAACCAAAACATGTATTTTATCAAACTTGTATTATTCTATACATGAATAAGATAGTCAAAATAAGTTTGTATAGGAAGTTTAAGCATGCATGTATAACTAGAATACATCTATTATACATATAAACCATTTAAACTTGTTTTGATCAATCTATTCATGAAAACAAATATCGGTTAAACTAAAAACCGAAAAAAAATCAATATCCAAACATAAACTTGTGTGTATTGTGCACTTGAGCATATCAATTATTCTTAGCTTTACACATGGATCTAAATACACTAAACACTAGGATACCTAAGTCTTCTTGACGATCTCCATCTTCAAGTCGACTCGATCCCAAACCGTGATCCGCCGAGTGCAAAGGTATGATCTTGAAGCTCGGGCACCGGAATCACCAAGTGAAGGCTTCCAAACTCCTCTTTTTGAAGCAATCACCAACTAATATCTTGCTTAATGATCTGAAACTAAAATCACAAGATTATTAGTAAACATAACTACATGAGTTAATCATCATCAAAACTATGGTGGAAGGCCTTTGGGCCAACATTGCGGCACTGAGTGATCCGGTGGGATCGATTATAGTGGAAATCCTTCTAGTGTGAAGGCGGGAACGTAGAGCAAGTGTGCTCGAATCTCGAAACAAATCCCTCGTGTTTGCGATTGCTCTTTCACTCTCTCCCTTACTTGTTTATATCTTGCATGCTATTATTGTCTTTATCATTATATGCTCGATATACATTGTGTGCTTTATTGATATATGCTTGGGGATTGTTTGCTAACACTTGTACTCAACCAAGAGAGCCAACGTGGCACCTCAACTCTTATCTAGAGGAATCTTGAGGAGTTAGTCCAGAGCCCTTCACAGGGAATTCGGCTACACTCTTGTATTATACATAGTGTTTAGTTTAAGATTTTGTGTTTGCATCATAATAGTTTTTAATTCCGCATTTAGTGACCATTAGATTAGCCATCACCTATTCACCCCCCTCTAGGTGATTTACATATAGGTCCTGTCTGGCTTCTGCCGGTCGACCGGACCGGTCGACTGAGATTGAAGTCGGTTGACCGAGATTGAAGTCGGTTGACCGACGTGCATAGAACGTGCACGCCAAGTCTGCAGGAGGGCCGGTCGACCGACCCAGTCGACCGCCAGAGAGCTTCTGCTCTCTGGAAAGCCCTGGTCGATTGGGTCGGTCGACCGCAGAGAGCTCTGCTCTCTGTTCTAGGCCGTGGTCGACCGGGCCGGTCGACCGAGGCTCCAACGGTCAAAAATCTGACCGTTAGAGGTCGACCGGGCCGGTCGACCGACAGCCGCCAGGGCTGAAAAAATGCCCCAACGGCTAGTTTTTCTAGCCCTATAAAAGGGGGGCTTTAGGGAACTGTTTTGAACAAGTTTTCAAGTGATTTTTTGTGCTAGTTTTTCTTACTCTTTAAGAGGTTTCTCCACTTGTTTGAGAGCTAATATTTTCAATTACAAGGGGAGTTTATGTAACCCCCTGATCCCCGGTGTACGTATTACCGTATCGGTACGCGATACGACGTACAAAATTGATTTGACCTCCGTAGTAGTCCGTTTGAGCTGATTTCAGTTTCAAAAATCATTTTTTAATATTTGAGATTTTTCAGGATTTTTTGATAATTTTTCTGGATTATTTGGAAAATCTCCGTAGTCGGTGTCGACCGATACCGATAATCTGCTTTCCGATTTTTAATTCATAAAAGGAGTACAATTTTGAGAATCCGCTTTCACTAAGGGTCTTAGAATCGTATTATCTACGTTCGGGTATTTTTGAGGATTTTTCTGAATTTATCGAAAATCCGGTCAAACCGGTGTTGCCCGTATTGGCGAGACACTCCAAGATTTTTAATTGGCAAGCCGGATTGAATTTTGGTAAACCGTCTTCATATTACGTCTCAGGATAATATTCTCTATTTTTTATAATTTTTGGGCACCGTTCAGAGCTAGTCGAATTGTGGGCCAATAGTAGAATATTTAAATATTAATTTTCTTTTTCTTTTTCTTTTCTTTTCTTTCCCCTTTCTTCTCCCCCAAGCCTCACCACCGACTCTCCCAACCGCCATCCTGTAGCACCCCCTTCTTTTAAATCCCTCCTCTCTCTCTCCTCTATTCTCTCTCTCACTCTCTCACACACTCTCTCTCCAAAACCTCTCTACTCTCTCTACCCTCTCTTTCTCTCTCTTCATTTCTCTCTCCCTCTCTCCATCTCTCTCTCTCTCTCTTTCCAGACTGCCAGCGGCGTCGGAGGCGGCTGGGCGTCGCCGGAGGCGGCCAGGCTAGGCCGGGCATCGCCGGAGGCTGGCCAGGCCAGGCGGCGCCGGAGGCCGGCCAGGCCAGGCCCGCCGGCGGGTTGCCGGCCGTGTGCAAGCGCCGACGGCGCATGTGGGGGAGGGCGCCAGCCCCACCATCTTCTTCTTTCTCCTCTTCGCAGTGGAGCCCCGGCCAGCGGCGCCGGAGCGGCGCCGGAGTGGCGCCGGCGAGATGGCCGCGCCGGCCAGGCGGCCGGGCGGTGGGCGCGCGCGCAGGCGGCGGCAGCAGCCCATGGCTGCTGCTGCTGTTGCTCTGTTGGGTGAAAACCCAATGGGTTTGGGTTTGGGTAATTACCCGACCCATTTGCACTTCAACCCGACCCAATAAGGTACAATTACATTTTAACCCCTGTACATTTATTATTACCTTTAGGCCCCTGTAAAATTACAAATAGCCCCTAGATATTTTCAGTTATTACATATTTAACCCTGATTGTTATGATATAGTATTCGGGCGATATCTGGAGCATCCGGACTCCGATTCGGGTGATTCTGGATCCATTGCGATCGTGGGAAAGAGAGATACCTTCCTATGGCTAGTTTGTGAGTATTTTTATTTTATAAATTATCTTTTTAGTCTATTAATTGAACTTGGTTGCTTTACTAATTACCGGTAAATCCTAACGGTAAATCCTAATTGGTACACAATATTAAAACATTGTAATAAACACTGGACTTAAAATATGCCTGATACCTAATAGACATAGAGTGTGACACTGGATACCTATTAGGTCATGTTCATGAACCACTGACATCCGGCCCACTATGTCACATATGTTTGGACACTATCATGACATGTACTGTATCACAGTCACGTTACATGCATACTGATCCACAGATACACTATGACATTACACAGGTACTAGACATGCAGGCTAGGTACCGGTACTATAAGACACAGTCGACCACTGTTCCTACATATATTAGTGCTACGCAGGCTTACGGCTACTGTAGTTCATTGTACATGATAGTAGACACTGACCACTGTTATTACCTGTGCATGTTACACAGATTCTATGACACGGCACACTTGTTATTTCGTAGGCATAGCTCATCGATACTTAGCGGCCTCACTACACGAAAGACTGTTATGTCATATTATTATCCTCGTTACATGGATTCTCGACATATCACTGCACGGACTATCGCATTTCATGTAGCATGATCATCATACACATTTATGTCATACTTACATATTACAGATACACATGCATGGAATGTTTCTCACTTATTATCATATGACTCACCGTGCATGTTACACAGATTATTGTTCCATGTTATCGTATTCATGTTACATGATTATTTCCTGTTACTGATATGGATATTCCCGTTACTGGACATGAGAGCTGTTGATATGCGATATGTGGACTTCCACATCTATTGATCCCGTTATATTGTTCCCGATATATTGTTCCCGATTCCCGTTATATTGTTCTATGCTATCAACAGAGCTCTGGTCTAGTTACCATGTTACCCGTATCATGTACTGTAATTGTTCTTGTTACATTGTATACTTGATATATCAGATCATAAGTTAACTTGGGTATGGGGGAGACTTGACGGTTGATTAGATCTTATCGGGTGATGTACTGGATCCATATTGTTCTCCCACTGCAGGGGATGGTAGTGCTACCTACCAATTGCTCCATGAGCTATTGTTACTTGATTATTGTTCCCCTCTTAGCGGAGGGCTCTGGTCTTAGCAGCCAGGGGTTTGATAAAGGCCGTGATCCCGGGTATGCACGGGATACACCTATCCGATAAGAACTCCTCGACCATGGGTTTCCAATTAACATAATAAAACAGTATACACAATAGTGACGTCGGGAACACTTTATTTGGTTACTCTCTCGTTTGGATATTGGTACCCGTAGGCCATGTCCGGATGGGTTCGACTGGAGTGCGGGCTCCAGTATGAACTGCCAGTGGTATGGGACACTGGAAGAGAGTAATTAAAATAGCAGGCGGTACTGATTGCTACTATTGTATAAATCACATGACATGCCTGGTACATTTATGCTATCTTGTTATTGTTCATGCTACTCTATCTGATATCCTGATACCTGTATACTTGTTACTTTACCTGGCATATGATATACTTTCTGTGATGGCATACGACGCATGTTCTGTATTGTATATATGATGCTTTCTGTATAGCAGACATCATTACTGTATATACACCACACCGTATGCTGGTTATATTGCATATGCTCACCTGCATGTTCACTTATATCATGTCACCACTAGATAATTTTATATTAGATAAACTGGACACGACTATAGACATGACCCGATGATAACCGGCTAGGTAATGATGGTAATAAAAGATGACATGTTTCTATATTTGCACTGCTTTCATGTTTATCTAGTTCTACTGTTTATATATTCTTATTATATGATATCACTAGTCCAACCTCATGTATTATATATTAGTATCGTGCTTATATTACTATTGTATATATTATTGCCTCCTTCATTTTACCACTCACTAGGTCGCTTTCTGACGACCCTGGGTTTGCGTGCCCAGATTGGAGATCCGCGTACCGTAGTATCCGAGAGTACCTTGGAGTCACATCAGAGATTCCTCATTGGGACTATTCCTAGGTATCTTAGTAATTTATTTCCGTTATCTTATTTGTCCCTATTTTTCATATCTGTTATGATCGCTGACCTCTTTCTGCAGGTATTCTTGTACTTATTTCATGCTGGAACTCATGTATCTATGGAGGTATTGTACTGTACTAAGGCTTAACGTACGCGTGAGCGTGTTTTCACCTCGCGTATGTACGTCGCCATAAACGTCCCCATACATGTGGGATCGGGGCGTTACAGTTTATCAAGAGTGTTTCAAAGTGATTTCTTGAGTTTTCCTCCACCATTTCAATCCTAGTTTTCTCACACAACACTTGAGCTATCCATTGCTATATGTACCTATAGGGATATTTGTTGTGAGAGGATTTTAGGTGATCAAAGTATTGTGATCACCAAAGTTCCATTCTTGTACTTTGAGGAGGCGGACGTGTGTGTTCGCATTGTTTCGGGTTCTAGTGGGAACTCGGTGTTTGAGGTGCGGCCTCGGAGAGCTAGTGGGCTTGCGGTGTGTTCTTGCGGGAACGAGTGAAGGGACTAGAGAGTCCAAGGAGTTCAAGTGTGAACTCGCCTTCTAGGTGTTGCGGCACCGAGTAATCCGGTGGGATCAGTTTTTAGTGAAAATTCTTCATAGTGTTTAAGGCGGGGACGTAGAGCAAGTGTGCTCGAACCTCGAAACAAATCTCCTGTATTTGCGATTGCTCTCTATCTCTTACTTGTCTTTATATCTTGCATGCTTATATTATCATTATCTTTATATGCTTGATATACTTGTGCTCATATTGTTATATGCTTGGGATTATTTGCTAACACTAGTATTCAACCAAGAGAGCCAATGCAGCACCTTAACTCTTATTTAGAGGAATCTTAAGGAGTTAGTCCAGAGCCCTTTACGGGGAATCCGGCTACACTCTTGTGTTATACGTGGTGTTCAAGAAGTTTTAATCTGCATAATAAGTTTTTATTCCGCATTAATTGACCATTAGATTATCCATGACCTATCACCCCCCTTAGGTGATTACAATTGAAAGTATTCATACTGGGTTTAGAAAATATAATCTGAAACATCTTATTGTTTATCATTGTCACAAAAATTACAAACTCCATGTTTCTCTTCTTGTAGACCATGCACTTTTCATTGTCGAATATGACGTAACTCTTTGTTATAACCGAAATTGATTTATTCCAATACCAATTATTGCATGCATAATTCGAGATATCATACTTACTATGATACCAATAGTTGGGAGATACGAGATCCCCACCGACGACCTCAAACACGCCATGAGATCGATTACCTTAAGCACACAAGATGAATATTAAAAAAATAAAAGAAGAAGTGCACACAATTTAACATGGTTTGACCCAAACTAGACCTACGTTCACGGGGAGAGAACCTGAGAGAGCTTTATTAATAAACTTGATACAAAAAAAAAATCTAACATTCCTCTTAATGACACAAGAGTATTCACTTTCCTCTTGAATCTATGTGTAGACTACAAGAGTATACCTTCTCTCTATGCACCTTCACCTTACTCCTCTCTTTCTTACCTTTTTAGAGTCTTTTTGGTTTTTTAGGGCCTTACATTGTCACAACTTTCTTTTACTCCTCTGCTCCAATTTATAATGCTGAGTTACAATCTTTATTTATAGAATTTTACAATACAAATTCTATTTGGACTATAAGATGAACATGATCATTGGATGCTTGAAGAATCTTAATCAATCCTATAAGGTATATATCTCCTTGATCTAGAAGGATTATAGACTTTTTAATCTTTAGAAAAAATCTTCATTGAACAGGAATTGAATCCTATTCATACTTCTCCTGAAATGAAAACTCGTAATCGCCTGAAAAAGAAACTACTTCACCTTGATTCGTTTCTTCTGCTTCAAGCCATTATCTTCTCTAACTCAATTGGATTTTCTTAGACCATCATCTCCTCTTGAAAAACAAGGTAAAATTCTAACAATCTCTACCTTGACTTGCTTTTCAAGCCTTTAGCAAAACAACTTGAGATTTTCAATTACTATCTTAATTATTTCCTTGGTTGTAACCATATCGTGAAGGCTTTAACCTTAGGCCCTCTTCGCGGGGCCTTTGGCAGATTCACCACCATGCCTTGAGTCATCTCGAATCTCGCCTGAATGTACCCTTTCTGTAGTCATCTTGTAACTCTTAGACTCATTGCAGTTTTTCTTAAAGCTCAACCTCGAAGTGAGCTTCCTTCAAGCTTTTTATTGAAACTCTCTGACTTCGTTTGTTTCCCTTAGCTTGCATAGCATTACCACCACTACCAGCTAATTCCGCTTTGTGACGCCTTCCCGGCCATGAGGCCCTGCCAGTCATGAGACAATTCTCTTTTAATTCTGACATAGTCTTACTAACTTTACACAAACATTATCAAAAACTTGTCATGCCAAGATCTTCCACCGATCACTTGGTGATGGTCCACCTTCCATCGATGTTTCAACCTTGAGACTTACCGTCTTTACATAACTGTCATAGTCTTACTGGGCCTTCCCGCCAGACAGTGTCATGGTCTTCCTTCCATCAATCAGGGTTACTATCTACTACTGTATTAATTTTTGCCAGATCTATTACCCTGTTATTGATGATCTTCAAATCTGATAAATCCACAAATGTCTTCAATAATCTCACTGTGTCGCGACTAGTCCGTCGTAACTTTGACTGTGATCTCTATCGATTCCTTTAACTGATCTGTACAGAACCTGTATCAGATATTAGAATCTCCTCGATTTGCACCCACAATTGGATCCAGAATGTTGGAAAATATAGGGTTCGACACCTTGATCGTCTGAATCTGACTACGATTACACGATCTACCTTCCGATCAATCTCGTCTGTTGGTCATCTTTATCACCCTCTGTAGTTTTTCTTTTGACTTGTTGCTACAGCGAGCCCCCATGAGATGCCTTGTGTGATGCCTCTGTGAGCTCATCGAGCTCGTCTTGCCGTATGCCATTGGTGATGGTTCGATCATCGCCATTGTGTTTACAATGCTCAGATCTGAGCATCATTGAACCTTGATGACTCCATCTTGATCAATATACTTTAAAAGTCATCGATCTTTACTTTAGAACAAATTTGAACTTTCTTATTGTCTTATTCATCTTGATGCCTCTGCCGTACTCCATCGACTTGACATCTTCTTCTTCATTTAGAGCACTCGAGTCTTGAACGAACACCATCAGCTCTGATACCATTTGTTGTAACCGAAATTGATATACTCTGATATCAATTATTACGTGCATAACCCAAGATACCATACTTATTATAATACCAATAGTTGGGAGATACGAGACCCCCACCGACGACCTCAAGCACGCCATGAGATCGATTACTTCGAGCACACAAGATGATATTAAAAGATATAAGAAGAAGAACACATAATTAACGTGATTCGACCCAAACTTAGCCTACATCCACGAGGAGAGAACTTGAGAAAGTTATATTAATAACTTGATACAAAAAGATGTAACATTCATTTTGATGGCACAAGAGTATCCATCTTTCTCTTGAATTTATGCCTAGATTATAAGAATATATATTCTCTCTACGCACCTTCACCTTACTCCTCTCTTTCTTGGCTTTTTAGGGCCTTACAAATTATTCACTACAACTTTCTTCTGCTTCTACTTCAATTGCAATGCTGCATTAACTTTTATTATAGAATTTTACAATACAAATCCTATTTGGACTATGAGATGATCTTGGCCATTGGATGTTTGAAGACTCTTGATCAATCCTATTAGGAGTTGATCTCTTTGATCTAGAAGGATTCTATACTTTTTAATCTTTAAAAAAAAAATCTTCATTGAACAGGAATTGAATCTTATTCATACTCCTCCTGAAAAGGAAACTCGCAATCACCTGAAAAGGAACTGTTTCACCTTGATTGTTTCTTCTGCTTCAAGCCGTCGTCTTCTCCAACTCAATTGGATTTTCTTAGACCATCATCTCCTCTTGAAAAATAAGTCTAAATCTTAACACTCTCTCCATCAACTGGCTCAAACTGATAAGGTTTTCCAACCCTGACACGGACATCCATCTTTAATGTAGCATTTTCCCTCTTTTATTTCAACGATAATTTTCCTCTTCAAAACACTTGAACTTATTTACCATCCTCCATTCGCACATAAGACTGTTCAATTTTTTTATTCTATGAACTTGTTTTTGTCACCTGTCATGTGATTACTATAACCACTATTCGAACACCATAAAATTTTTTCGTTTTCTAAGTGAGCGAAAGAAGCAAAAGCTCCCTTAAATTTTCCTCCTCTTTCGAACTACTTGTTAGAAAATTTACTTGGCCTTGTTCTTATATCAATAATTTTTTTTACAATGAAATTCTGTCTACTAGGATAAAAAAAAACACTTCTGAATTGACTTTATCTATTAGAATTTCAATTTATCTTTATTTGGTGATAAATAATCCTTCAATAAAATACTCGTTATATCAATAAATATGTTCTATCAATAACTATATTGAATTAAATGAATTAAGCATTAATTTCAAATTTGATTTATGATAAGAATTCTACATGTATAGGTTATAGATATGGATAAGGAAAAGTAATAAAAAATAAAGATCTTTTTATTTCTTATGTTATTTTTCTTCCAATATTATTTTTCATTAGGATCAATTCTTTCAATCAAAATACTTACGACTTTCCTATCTGTCTTGTTCCTTTTCTTGAAAGTTTGACTTTTCATATTCTTTGTTGAAAGATCTTTTTCAAAATTAATCTTTGATCCACTTTTTAAGTCTATTCTTAACTGAAAATTTTACTCAACTGAATCTACATTGGATCTATTTATCCTCTTTTCTATATTAATAAAGAACTCATTAAATGATTAACTTTTAACTTAGTTAAATCTCTAACTTCTTCAATGGCCCGACAATAAAATCAAATTTTGGATCTATACTTCTTAAGACCTTTTCAACAACCTTTTGTTCCTTCAAATTTTTAGGAAGTGCTCTTATTTGATTAACTATTTTGTAGCTGTTGAGTAAATTCTTTAACTGACTAATAATCTTTCATCATTCTCAAAATCACGATGGAGGTTTGGAGTTTCAAAGTAATTACTTTATCTCATGTTTTGAATTCGTCCCGCAATATTTTTCATACTTTTTTCTACCTTTCTTGCCTCCATAGTTTTAAAAAGAGTGTCTCGTCCAATGCTCATTGGATATAAAGTAACACATTCATATCTTTCTTTTAATTATCTTTTGTGCTTTTGTAGTGCTTGAATCTTGAATATCATATTTGTCATACTCGTTCTCTACAAAATCCCATAGATCTTGTGAGGAGAATAAGTTTTTCAACGTGATGCTCCAACGTTGATAATTTTCTACTCTAAATCTTGGAATAAATTGAGTTGAATTGATGTTGTTGGAATCTTGCAGTGCTATCTTCTTTGTTTTTTTGTCACCTTCTTCTTTTCACGTAGCAAAAACGAACCAAATTAATTTTTAAATCTAAACTGATTAATTTAGATTAAAAAATTTTATGATAAATTGATTAATTTTTAATCTAAATTGATACCACTTTTAATTTTTTAAGAAGGAAAACACAAAATTTTATTTGAAGAAACCAAAAAAAAATTTTATTCAAACTTTTTCTTAACTACAAAATTCTCTCACTTTTGTTTCTCTCAATTTTTCCTTTCACTTCGTTACAAAATATTGATATGTCTCTTTTTTTATAGATAAAATACAACAAATCAACTCAAATTAAATTCTTATTTTTAATCTAAAACTTACTCTATTAAAGAAAAAAGAAACTCATAAACTAATCTCAATATAATTATGACTCTAACACTAAATTTTAAAAACTCCAAAAATTGTAATCCAACTCAAGATTTGACTTTCTTAGTTTTATAAGAATTGAAATGATTTCTAACAGCTTTCCTTAATTCAAATCTTTCATGACGATGCTAAGAGATGAAGTTCATCGTATTTCTTAATTGTATTTGAGAAACACGAGTGTACATGCTTGGATCCGCAGCATTTGGGTTTCGGGTTGTTATGGACTTGGTTCGCGGAGCTCTGTTCAAAATTCCAGTTTTAAGAGTGAAAACAGGGGAAGAAATTGAAAGTTTTTGAGCAAGAACGACAAGTAAAAACACACTCATTTTTCACAAAGTCGTTTAAATCATCTTTAAACACTCTTTATGTCTTTTCAAGAATTAACCCATTTATCCATCAAGAATTTTAAATACAGCAAAAGAGAATTAAAAGGCATGAAACCTAGCCATCATTGTCAATAATATAGGACTCTTTTGTGAATATATGACAAGTTAACTATGCATGTATGTATCTTCTTTAGGGAATCATGTGTGTATGTGGAGAGAGAGACTCGTATCTTTCCGGAAGGATTTGAGACCGAATCTTTCCCACTCACATACAACTCTACTCTACGACATCCGAATGTAAGATCCACTCCGTTGAAGTTGATCTACATTATTTCAAGTAAGTTAAACCAAAAATCATGTATTTTGAATAATTTTTGTTCATCCATCAAGTACGCGCAAAATGGACAATAATGAGTTGGTAGTTTAACTGTATTAAATATTTAAAATCTAACAAAAATTGTTGTGTGAGAGTTTTTAGGTATTTAGATCATGATGAAATGATCGGATCGAAATTTGCATGTCTAAAGACGTATATCTAAGCAATATGCTACTTGAAAGATTGACAAAAAATATCCAAAATACATAATTTTGAAAAGAAGGAAGAAAAAAGAAAATAAAAAATATAGAAAACAGGAGAAAATTAAAGGAAAGAAAAGAATCTTTACAAATAAAGCACAAAAAGAATTGAAAAAAAGAGAAGAACATAATCAATTACAAATAATGAAAAAACTCTGACAAAAAGATAAACAACGTAATAAGAAAAGGCAAAGAAATAATAAAATATAAGTAGTAAAAAAAGGAAAAAGAAAGAAAGAATTAGAAAAAAACTGAAAGATGAAGAAAAGAAAAAAAGAAAGAAAGAGAAAAGAGAAAAAAGAAAGAAAGAACTGGAGTGAGGGAGAGTCTTAAAAATAAAAAGAACCAATGAGCAAGAGTTTCAATTCAGAAAAACAGAAGAAGAACAAAGAGGGAAAGAGTTTTATAATTTGAGAGCTCAAATTATATAAAGACATTAAAGACATTAGAAACAAAGAGAGTCATTGTATAAGAATTCTAATTATATATTATAAAGAAAGAAGAATAAAGAGTGAAAAAGAGTTTTCATAATTTAAGAGCTCCAATTATATTAGGACATTAGAGAAAAAGAGAGAGAGATAATTTGAGAACTTTAATTATATATTATATAAATTGAGAGTTATAATTATATTAGGACATTAGAAAGAAAAATCTATGTGAGAGTTTCTGTAATATGAGAATTCTATTATATATTACATAATTTGAGAATTTCAATTATATTAAGACAATAGAAATAAATAATTAAAGAGATGGATTCCCTAATTTGAGAGATACAATTACAAGTTAAATGAAAAATAATTATTAAAATGCAAACTGATGGGAAAATAGAGGGGAGACAAAAGCAGTGAGTTGTTTAGTTAAATGGTGTATAACATTTGTAATCTAACAAAAATTGGTTTGTGATGGTTTTTAAGTGTTTAGATCATGATAAAATAATCGGATCAAGAATTTGTATGTTTAAAACGTAGATCTAAGTAAAATGCTATTTTCGACCGTCATTTCAGTCACTTGATGGATAAACAAAAAGTATTCAAATGACATGATTTTTTATTTTAGAGACTTCAAATAATATAGATCAACCTCAACAGAGTGGATCTTACCCGGAGACAACCTCAAGTCCTATATCAACTTCTTCTAAGTCACTAGCCAACGTCTCTAACTGTGGTGAGGAAGTATCTATAGGAAGAGATAGAGGAGTAGCACAGAGATCGGAAGACAAAGGAGTAAGACGACGCATTGAAGCAGGCCAGATTAGCTCCCGGTTGACCACATGGTCGACCGGTGGAGAAGGCCGGTCGACCGGTGTGCACAGGATTAGCTTGGTCGATCGCCCGGTCGACCGTGGCATGGAACGGTCGACCGCCACGGTCGATCGACTGAAAGCAGGCTGCTCTCGGTTTGGGTCCGGTCGAGGGTGGACATGGGTCGGTATCGACAGACGCGTTTGGCTTTCCTTTTGGGATTTGGATTCCTTTTCTGTTTGAGATCGAATCCAGCTAGGGTTTCCTAAAACCCAAGGACTCTGTGGCTATAAATAAGGGCTAGAGCCCTCATGTATTGTATCCCACTGAAAATCTCTATTGGAAATTTCTTGAAGAAGGAATAATTTGTAATTGATTGTTGAATCAATAAAGTCTCTCTCTTACCCCGAGGAAGTAGGCACGTTGCCGAATCTCGTTAAATACTGTATTGATTGCTTTTCTCTATTGTTCTCTCTTCTGGTTGTGTTGGGACATCTCCGGCTGCATCAGTCTCTGTCTGGTTGGTGGATTCCTCAGAGGGGTTGTTGTCCTGCGCGCAACAATTAGTATCAGAGCATCTCAGGTTCGACGTGGGATCGTATGTTGATTCCAAGGGCATCAGTTGCTGTTTGGCGGAATCGTATGTCGATCTCAGAGCGGCGTTGGGACTGTTTGTGGGATCGTGTGTCGATCTCAAAACAGCGTGTAGATTGCTCGAGGAATCAATTTGGAGGAGTAGATTGCTTTGAAAACTCTTTGAGGGTTTCGCGTGGAGGTAAAGATCTTATCTTATCCAGTTTGTTTATCTAACTCCGTTTGTTTCCGCATTACTTTGAGGAATCAGTTGAAAAGATGGTGGAGAAGGTACATCATCGAGAAAATCCTTGAATCCACGTCCGCTGAGGATTGATGTGGTGAAGTTCCACAACACAAACAACTTTGGTATGTGAAAGTGTGAGGTGATGGATGCGCTGATGGCATCAAACCTCGAGGATACTCTACGGTTGGAGAAGAAGCGTGCATCAACAACTGAAGAAGATTGGGACAAGATGAACCGTACGGCGTGTGGCTTGATCAGGTCTTGTTTGACACAAGACATCAAGTATCATGTGTTACATGAGACATCTGCGCGGCAGCTGTGGGAGATCCTGGAGAAGAAATATCTGACGAAAAGCATAGAATCGCGGTTGCAGTTGAAAGTAAGCTTTATAGTTTTCAGATGCAAAGAGGATGCTCCATCAATGAACACTTGAATCGCTACATGAAGCTTCTTATAGATCTAGTTAATGTGAATGTGGAGACTAATAAAGAGGATAAGGCGGTAATTCTTTTGAACTCTCTCCCTGTAGATGAGTATGAGACCTTTACTCTTACATTGATCAATGAAAAAATCCCTTAATATGCTGAGGTGTCTGCTGCTCTTGTGAGTTGTAAAACAAGGAGCAGGATAGACTGTCTCCTTCAGAGAGCACAACTGCAGAGGCATTGGCGGTAAAAGGCAGGAGTTTCAATAGGAAGGGAAGAGATGATCAGGGAAGATCAAAGTTCAGATCAGGCTTCAGAGATCTGAAGAGAAATCAGTGAGCCTTATACAAGGAACTAGGGCACTGGAAAGTTGATTACCCAAAGGCCAAAGGTAAGAAGATGGAGTCAAACACCGAGGCGAATCTCGCACAGGCAGATAGATCGGATTCAGACTTATTGGTATTTTCTCTCTCTATTACTACTCCTACTGTTGATTACTCAGATAATATTGAGTGGAGCTTAGATACCGGAGCCACCTATCATGTGTGCCCGAATAGGGCCTGATTTTCTAGTTTTGAGAAGCTAGATGGATGTTACACGGTCATGGGTGATGATCATCCGTGTAATATAGAAGGGATAGGTACAGTCCGTGTCAAGATGGTTGATGGGATAGTACGAGAACTAAAGGAGGTGAGGTATGTACCTCAACTCAAAAGGAATCTTGTCTCTGTTGGCACTTTGGAAGCATTGGGTCTTGTGATATCTATACGATATTGTGTTCTCAAAATGATTAAAGGCTCAATGGTGGTGATGAAGGGCACCGCCGGAACAATCTCTATTACTTGAAGGGTAGTACAGTTACAGGTCAGGTGGAGACTTCTAGTTCTTCAGATGATAGTTGCACAAAGGTCTGGTAGGTGAAGATCGGACAAGGAGTGAAAGGTCTTTGTAAGCTCCTAGAAAGAAGGGATCATTGGAAGGTGCTGCTCCCTGCAACTTAGAGGGTGAACACAGCGTTTTGGATAAGAAGGAGATGAAATTCAGCACCAATACTCACCGTTCAGAAGCTCTTCTTGATTGTGTTCACGTAAGCGTTTGGGGACCTGCTAAGACTGCATCCCTTGGAAGTCATAGGTACTTTGTCTCTTTTATTGATAGTTTATTTAGGCATTATTGGATATATCCCCTGAGACAAAGGTGTGAAGCCCTAGATATATTGGTGAAGTGAAAGGAAGAATGGAGAAGCAGACAGGTAAGAAGATTAAGGAGCTACAGATTGGTAATGTTGAAAGAGACATAAACCAATTCATACGATTTGGTCAGAACATTGGTATTGGAACTCACTTCACAGAAGGTATACATGGGTGGCTAAGGAAGTAAACCGTTCCTTACTGGAGAAGGTTCGGTGGTTGCTGTCTAATGCAAGATTAGACAAATCGTTTTGGGCTGAGGCGATTGTGTATGTTAGCCATCTTATAAATGGATCGACTATGATAGGAGGTAAAACTCTATTAAAAATTTGGTCTGGGAAAGCTGCTCAAGATCATGATTTGCTGCGGGAATTTGGAAGTCCGACCTACTTCAGTGCCAAAGATAGCATGGTGAATCCCGAGCAAAGAAGTTTGTGCTTTTGGGTGTCAAGAGAAATATGAAGGGCTACAGGTTATGGGACCCCAAAAACAAGAAGATCGTGTTGAGTCAGCATGTCATGTTTGATGAGACTTCAGTGTTGAAGTCTACCGTCTCTTAGTAGGTGGAGAGGATGGAGACGAAGGAAGTATGTAGCGGGTGGAGGTTGATGCTACTCTACCATCTCCAGTTGGTTAGGTATCAGTGAAGACTTCACCGGATGTTACACCGGGTAGAGGTCATGTAGCCAGGGTTGATACTGAACAGGTTGAAGACATTGCTGAGAATGTTGAATTGTTTGTAGCCATTGGAACCAAGGTAAAATCACGCACGTGGGTAAAAAAGTATGAATCTCAAGCTTGTGATCGCGACAAGTTTAAGTTGAAGGTCGTTGTTCTCCATGACGGTAGTGAGGAGGTTCATATGACTCAGCCAGATAGGTTCCCTGCTGAAGATTCAGGTACAGGTGCTTGAGCTTGATGGAGCTCATTACAATGAATTACGGTTGGCTTGATCCCTTAGGCAAGGTATGTAGGCAGCTATAAAGGCGCAGCCATTTGGTGATGCACCCGTATGAAGCTGTTTGGGTTCTCGAGAAGTTGATTAGGACTTCATATAAAGGTGAAGGGTTGTGGCTGATTGGAACTTCACGTAGAGGAAAAGTGTTGTGACTAGTTGGACTTCACGTAGAGGTGAGGTGTTGTGATCTCGATGAACAGATGATCTTCTGGTGAGAAGACAGTTGAGCTTACATAGGAGGAGTGTGCATCCAGTTGTTGAAGCCGATGATGGTGTTCTGTGTGCTCTACTCAGACTTGGTTGGACCGTCAGCTGAAGACATGTGGACTAGAGAGAGCCAGTCAGTTGGAGAGTCAGTGTTGACTCATGATATATTCTTCGTGAGGTCATGTAGTTGCTGAGTAAGAAACATATTCGGTGATCGGCATGTATGGTATTTCTCCTAAGGTGAAGTGATGGGAATGCATTATGGTGCATTCCAGTTGGATAGCTAAGCTAAAGGTTCCAAGCCGAGATCGTGTGTCGATTTCGCCGAGATCGTGAGTCAATTTCGTCTGGAGCTCTCAAGCCGAGATCGTGTGTCGATTTCGCCAAGATCATGTGTCGATTTCGCTAGGTGATAGATTGGAGTTCGTTGGAGATCGGCTCAGATTTGAAAAATCTTCACCGAGGTGGAGAATTGTAGGGAGAGAGGAGATAGAGGAGTAGCACGAGATCGAAAGACGAAGGAGCAAGACGACGCATTGAAGTAGGCCAGATTAGCTCCCAGTCGACCACACGGTCGACTGGTGGAGAAGGCCGGTCTACGCCCGGTTGACCGGTGTGCACAACGTGCACAGGATTAGCTTGGTCGACCATCCGGTTGACCGTGGAATGGAGCAGTCGACCGTCCGATCGACCGACTGAAAGCAGGCTACTCTCAGTTTGGGTTCGGTCGCCCGCACGGTCGACCGTGAACATGGGTCGGTCAACCGGCTAGTCGACCGACAGACACGTTTTAGCTTTCCTTTTGGGATTCGGATTCCTTTCTGTTTGGGATCGAATCTAGCTGGGGTTTCCTAAAACCCAGGGACTCTGTGGCTATAAATAAGGGTTAGAGCCCTCATGTATTATATCCCACTGAAAATCTCCATTGGAAATTCCTTGAAGGAGGAATAATTTGTAATTGATTGTTGAATCAATAAAATCTCTCTCTCCCTTACCCCGAGGACGTAGGCACGTTGTCGAACCTCGTTAAATATTGTGTTGATTGTTTTTCTCTATTGTTCTCTTTTCTGGTCTGTTGGGTACATCTCCGGTTACATCAATCTCCGCCTGGTTGGTGGATTTCTCAGAGGGGTTGTTGTCCTGCACGCAACAGTATCCGCACTTGCATTCATCAACGGGCTGCAGATCACTCATCCCTATACAAGCACCTCCTAAAGGATAACGTCGCCAGGATGAGCGAGATTCTTTCCCAAGCATAGTCGTACATTCAATTAGAGGAGGCGATGAATGCTTCCTCCAGCTACCTCACGATGCCAGGCGATGCTAGATGGAAGTCAAAGTCTACTCATGAAGTTCCCAACTATGCTCCAGACTAGTTTTGAGGGCAGCCTCCCTACAAGAAGTAGGCACTCTCTATCCTTCTCCCGAATCCAATTCAAAGCTACAGGCCTACAGAGCAGTTCGCTCCATTGAAGCTACCGATCAACGAGGTGTTAAATATCATCAAAAATTAACTATGGGTCAGACGCCAGAAGCTGATCCAACACAATACCTCACTTCCCCGATCAGAGGAGTATTACTCCTACCACGACTGCAGAGGGCACCGATCCATCCATTGATGGGCACTCTGAAGGTACTTGAAGGAACTGATCTAGAAAAGCTTTCTCAACAAGTATGTCCTCACTCCCGAGGCAATTTCCGACAACCCGGCACATGACCACCTCAAGAGCAGAATTTGATCACCTAGTACAAGATGATCGACTGATTCCCCAAACACTATACACACTGTACATCCTTCTAATCTTACCCTTATGTGTTACATTTATGAGAATAAAATTCTATACCAATGCTTTACTTTTTACAGTGCATCATTCCGTCCACATGCCACGCTGATGGGATTTCTCCCACTCGGAGGCAGCCAAAAAAAACCTGTTGATGGGATATTCCCCACTAGGAGGCGATCCTAATGCGCATCCATCCATCTGCCTCGATGATGAAATGTGCCCCCACTTGGAGGCAGCCGATAAAACCCCCATTGAGGGGATATACCCACTCGGAGACTGTTCCAACATTCTTCCATTCACTCGTCCCAATGATGGGATTTCCCTACTCGGAGGTAAATATGACTCCTCCGCTGCTGGGATGTACCCCCACTCAGAGGATCGTGTCTGTACACTCCTTGATGGGATGTGCCCTCACTTGGAAGTGTCAACACAGACATACCTACAGGCCTTTTTTTAGTAGTCTTGCGGGAGCCAAAACCCTCCGTTGTGGGATGTGTCACAACTCGGAGTCTCCCACTATGTGAAGGGATTTTTTCCTCTCAGAGCCCTCGTCTGTTGTTCCGCTGATGGGATGTAACCCCATTTGGAGCACAGACACTAGCGTATAGGCCCACCTCATCTGAACCTACGGGCGGATGAACCCCTGACAGTTTTTCTCTGGGTGGTTTCTTCCATATTCCAAGGATGGCATGTGCCCTCACTCGGGGTACAACTCCATTAATGGGATAACCCCTGCATGAGAGGACAACTTTGTTGTTGGGTTTGCTCTCAAGTTGGAGATATCGGATCATTGATCGGGTAGTGGCCCCTATCCGGGACTGATGCATCCAACCTGTTGATGAGTGATACCCCACTTTAGACCAATTCATGCAGGTACAGTCAGACTATGGCTATATATGGGACAATATATATCTACGAGGTTTCCTTGTTTGGATTATCCCCTCGACGTATTGGTCTCGTATGATCATAGCTCTAATAATTCTCCCGAGGATGAAATACCATAGGCGTGTTTTCCCGACTATGAGGACCTCAGGTATGATTTCAAAGTTTAAATGTGTTTGACCTGTTTGGGGGCAACTCGGGTTGTATACATTCGGGCAATGGTGACATGAGATATACGGTATATTAATGAGGTTTTCTTATTTAGATTATCCCTCAACATATCAATTTAATGAATCCATAAACTAAGCTCGTATAACTAGTTTTGCTCATATTTATATTTAGCGCTTTACTTAAATGTCTAGTTGCATGCTTGCATATGCATCCTAACAACTTTCAATGTAGTCTGTTGACCCCCAGATGGGATGTGCCTCCACTAGGGACAATAAATAGCCTCCACCATGTCTCGCCAAGACACTCCGTTGTGGGATTTTTCCCATCGGAGGCCGGGCTCTTGCAGGTATTTTTCCCTCTCAGAGACCCAGTTTCATAGATCTGCTGATAGGATTTTTCCCACTCAAAAGCCAATGCGAATCCAACTTTGCTGCATGATTTTTTTCCCTCTCAGAGGTTTGAACCATAGCCGAGATTTCTCCCACTCGGAATCAATACCTATATGTCAAGCCAGTTCCAGACATCTTGAAGTCAAAGCAAATCTTCCAAACAGACATCCAAGTTCATATAAAGTGATCACCAGGCAAGATTCAAACAATACTCTCATTTCAAAAGTTATTATTTTTATGACAAAATTTTCTGATTATATTCATCTAAATACATACGTTGTTACATCAAACAAGAGTAACACAAGATCATCACATATTTATGTTTGTTTTTTTAAAAAGAAATACAAATAATCTGATCCTATTCGCCTACCAAGCTCCTGAGGCTGAAGCAAATAAAGATCCGCCAGTCAGGGGAGGCTTCACGCATGCATGATCCAATCGATCACACCATTCACAGATCCCAAGGGGAGCACAGGGAAGTTCCTTTGCAAAAATAGGAGATTTCCTAGATTAGAAGCCACTTCCTTCTACTTGAACATAGCCCACCTCCAAGATAATCAGACAAACTTCTCATGGGGGTACAAAAAAGTGATGATATCACATTACACTGGCTGATCATCCTGAGCAAGAGGTCAAAGCTCCAGAAGGGGAAACGCATCATCGGTGCCATTCTCGGGCAGCCTCCTATGCTCCCTTCCCATGTCTAGCCTAAATAGGAGAATTTCCAAAGGTGAGAGTCACAGGATCCGGCCGAGAATGAAGACTATAAGACAAAATAGATAGACATGAAATCATGATTCACTTCCATGACCGCCCGAGGAAGCCCTCCCTCCAGCCATACCCACCACTAGGGGAAGATATATCTAGCAAATCAAGTCAAAGCTTGAAGCCCTCTGATCTCCCCTGGAAGTAGGACCTCGTCGCGAGATCTGATCCGCCATGATGAGGTCATCATGACAACCAGCACGCCATGCCATCCATGTCCACTGCCTCCATCCTCTCCCTCTCCTTCCCCTTCCCCACCAGAAGAAGAAGAAGAGCGATATCAACGCCTATCAGAATAAGAAGCTTGGGGGAAGAAAAATCTTGAGAAGAGATGAGCAGACTTCTTCCAGGATCTACCCTATTTACAGATGGAGAAGCCCAAACGCTACCTATTCAGAATCCCAACTGCATCATAAAAGCCAGTTCGTGTCACAGATTTTTCAGCATGTTAAGTCAGCTAGATCCACCTTTGCCATACGATCATGATCATCATGAAGTCAAAATCTTGTTCATAAAATTCGCTAGTTGTCCACACCTACTCCAACTTCCAAAAAGGCTTAGTATGTGAAAAGGCATGTTGACCACTTCCCTTCAGAGAACAAGTGACGCCTCAACTTCCCAAGCCCGAAGGTGAATTGATCTGCTACACTATTTTTCCCTAGAGCCCGGAGAAAGAGGAAGCGGATGGGGCATCTGTAGTGGTCAGATTTCAATCTGCACCAGGATCGTGATACGTGTCCCGCCTCACCAGTACTTCCCTGAAGACAGACAACAACATGTGCCAACAGGACATCTCCTCATAGCATTATCTCGCCATTTCGGAGATCACTCCTCCTCCTGAGAACTCGATTATCCCGAGAGCACCCCCCTCGCGACGGACTCGACAGTCCCGAGACCACTTTTCCCAATGGCTTAACTATCTCAAGGTCAATTCCTCCTCTTCCGAGCAAAACAGATGCAACAACTGACCCCTTTGATCATCACCTACATCTATGGAAAGCGTTATGCCACCAGCTTATCCACGTTTCAAAAGTGCAACAACTCCTATCTTTATGCAGACTGTTACAAAACTTAGCAAGAATCACTCCAATAGTTAAGCACAATCCCAGCCATTACGAATAAATCCCAACGTGCAAATCGTGCGGTTACAGGAATCCGCATGGCTCGCACCAGCTATAACGATTCTCTGGGTATTTATACACTGAGAGTTGGATGAAGAAGGGGAGAGATTTTTACTTACTGTATCAGAGATTGTAAACAGAGTTCTCACTCTGTGAAGTTCACTGTAACTCTTTGAAAATAGTGAATTCTCTCTCCCTTCCTCGTGATTTTCTCAATTGAGTTTTCATGTAAAATCTTTTGTTTTTACTTGTTCTTTGTGTGAATCTTTGAATTACCTTTCATTCCCCGTGGTGGAAAATTGACCGCTCGATTAATCATGTCGGAAAATCTCCACCACATATATGATGATTGAGTATCATTTTATAACATTTATTCTTTTTGAGGGTTTGTTATCGGGTTTTGGATTTGAAAATGACATACCTAAACCCAACCCGATAAAGATTTCGGGTCTAACTTTTAAATGGTCGGATCAGGTTATTGGATATCATTTACAACCCCATATAACACACAAAAGGCACCGCCTACTTTAAAAGGTGAGAGTTATGCCTCTATGTTTTGGTTGGAGTTAGTAACTCCAGTTTTCTTTTGCTAGCATAACAACTCCATTAAAAGCCTGATTTTGACTAGAATAGAACATAGACCTCGACTAGGGGATACTTTGTGGGTCATTATCATCAACGGCGTTACTTCAACTTATCTGTTTAGAAGATGCGACCCAATTACTTTTGATATTTGCTGCATTTGGAATTTCTCATGTTTTTGGAGAAGGAAATGAGGGGGTCAATTTTATAGTTAATGGGGCAAAATATCTCTGGATCTTTCGTGTAGGAGAGCAAGGGACTTCCTTTGAAGTTGAGATATATTGTAAGCTCGGCTGCTAGAGGAGTTCAATAGGAGATATCGTAATTAGTTTCGTTTTTTTAGACTTTTTTTTAGTCTTGGGAAAAAAAAAGGAAAAAATAGGGGAAAAAAAATAGAAACGTAGGCATCGAACGAACTGTTCACTTCAAATTGATAGCTACTCCTCTTTTATCTCTTGTATCCAAGCAAACTTATGATTCATCAAAAGATAATTTTGTGTGCCACTCAAGAGGTCTCAAAACGAATTGTCTTTAAATACTCAGGATGTAAAATGCAAAACATCTTGAGGGCTTGTTTCGACTCCAGAAAGTTGCTCGAAAAGTGAGGTTTTCTGTCAGTTTTGTTTCAATTTTTACAAAAAGCTGTTTGTTTGAAAAATATCTGAAAATGAGAAAAATGATACCAAAGTCGGCAAACATTAGGGTTTTTCTAATTTTGTTTGCACTACAAAAAAAAACTAAAAAACTGGATGGAAATCTTAAAATGTAGAACCCACAACCAAATTTTCAAAGAAAAATTGCCACTATCAGTTTTTTCAAATCCTTTTTCCCAGCCAAATAAACCCTAAGAGAAATTTTCACAACTTAAATAGGAGATTTAATAATAATAGAAATATTTTAATAATAATAGAGAAAACTCAAATTGGAAGAGAAGGGTAGTGGATCCCTAGGGGTCACACTGCTTCCCCTTAAATAAAAGCAATTAATGCATATTATGTCACAAGAAACATAGTGATAAAAATAACTAGGTTAGGTCACCTAACCAGAATAAGTTGACTAAGGAAACAATAAGACTCAATCAGTCTCCCACATCCAAGTCAATGATTTTGATGAGAAATGAATCGATGATTGCATACTTAATTTTTTTCTATTTACCTGAGGCGAGGAATTGGTAGGTGTTAGTTGGAGTCTTAATACTTAATATATACGTAAAAATTGTCCTGACAAGAACTGGACCAAAGCTATAAAAGAATGTTACCGTTGCTCGCATAACAATTACATCGGAGTAGTTTTCAGCTCACACGAAAGTCCTCTTGTCAATCTTAATGTCTCGTTCTCCATGGAAAGTGCAAATCTCAGTGTATCGCATTTGTATGGAGAGAACACTTTTATTTTTAAATATTTCATGAGAATCGATACGTGCCTCTTCACCTGGCCCCACAATTGGAGTTACGAGAATACCATCAGACCAGCATATCTCTAACAAATCTTGGGCATCTGAAAGGGGAAAAAAAAATCTATATCAATCATCTACTTATTTGGTGCAAGCTCTTGAGTAGGTTGCAATTTGATTTGTGGACTCATTTCCACATAAATATAAAGACAAAAGTTAGCAGATATGAGTTGCAATTATATCCTTGTTCTTTAATTCTATACTAAAAATCTTTCATCAACTATAATAATTATTAGAATTTCTTTTCATCCTTTTCATTTCTAATCTACATACATGCCTACTCACAAAAATAAACACAATGAACTTTCTACATATTGTATTATTAATGAGTTATCATGAGCCTCACATATTTATGTCTTTAGCAAATATGTGACTAGCAATAAATGAGCAGGTAAAGTATTTTTTTTCGTGCTATAATAGATTTTATTTATTTTCTTAATTAATTAGCGTGACATTCAAATTTGGAGCTATTTAATTAAAAGTATAATCAAATTAATAGATTATAATATATATAGTATCATATAATTTCAAAGTTTGGGAAAATGTATAAAATCTCTATATGATTGTTAAATTTGAATGGTTTTTCCACCCAAATATTTTAGTCTTTGTATTATCTTGATTACATATTCAAAATAGACGAGCAAACAGAAAAAGAAGAAAAAAAAAATCTAGTGAGTAAACAGAAAGAGGGAAGATTTTTTTTTTTTTTTTTCTGTTCGAGGAATTTTCTTCAAGAATAAAAGAGAGGAAAACCTCTCGATTGTTACAGAATATAAACTGTGACTTTCCACAATTAAATGTATTACAGAGTTAGTACTTGAGTGATAATATTTCTTTCAAATCTTTCAAAGTAAAAAAAGAGACATTGCCTCATTTTTACAACTTTTGTGTGCCATAGAATTTGTCGCAAAACTTCGCTCATAATTGTTTCTGGTTGCAAATTATATTTTATTTTTCTACTTGTCGATGAACCAAACAGTTAGACCCGAGAACAGTGACAGTGACTTTCCAGAACAAGCTCCTTGATCTTGGCCAAGAAATCGTAATATAAAAACAATATATATATATTTTTTAATTCAAAACAAGTTTTATATTTTCTTGACTTTCCTGTCCAGATATTTTTTAGGTGATCTACTCTTTCATGCTCCATTTTAAATTATTAAACTTCTCACAAAGTAAAATTTTGTGACATCAGCTGTAGCTGTTTGAGAAATTTGAAGCAGAAAAAATTTAAATATTCAATAATTAATACTGTATTATAGAAGTGGAAAATATCGTTATCATGTCATTTACATTCTATCAACGGCCTCTGTGGATGTTTAATCGGTTGATTTGTATCAGCTAGAGTATAATATTTTTTACGGTTACTGATTCGAACATTATCTCACAAATATTTTTTTTTTTTAATATGTTTCTAATCAGATTTTGAATTCGCTCCAGGCGGAGGAGGACGAGAGACACCGGCTACGGTGACATTTGATCATGATAAATTCCTCTTTTTTCATGACATCACAAACAACAAATAGTAAAAATCCTACGGTGATATAATTTTCTTCCTTTTTAAGAAAGTAATCAACTAGACAGCAACACGTGTCAGCCAAGCACAGAGCAAGGTTGTGCAGTCATCTCCTCCATGATTTCATCCACCCAATGGGGGAATCTATTGGAGTTAGTCCCCGTATATTTATTTTTCCGAGGACTAAAGGATAGGGCTGCCCTAATCTGAGGACAACCCAATCCACACGCCCTTAAATAATAGTACCACATCGACTAGGAAATTCCAGACACTCCTGTCCATATTCGACGAACCTCGCACCTGTCGGCCTCGCGTTCATTTGTTGGCGCTGAGACCTTTTGTGCCCTTCTCTTACTCGTTTATGTGGAAATGTCCAGTTTGCCCTTGAGATGGGGAGGCCTTGTGGAAGGCAAGCTAATGCATGATGGAAGGATTCATGTGGGTTAGATAGGCATGATTTATTTTCTTAATAAATGTCGGACTGAAGAAATGGAATCGGAGGTGGAAAAAAAAAATATCACGTCTAATAGCTTTTATTGAAAACACTGTTCACCGATACAGGTAGAAGTTAAGGGGTCACGTCAGATTTTTGCGGCTCCCGCCGTAATAATATTTTTTATTTTTTAGCTAAATTAAACGTACAGTTTGAAAAAAAACTGAGCTGACCAAGAGTGTCAAATTTCTCACGGCCACTTTCTTTGATCCAAACAAGCCAAGATTTGAGATATAAGAACAGGTGTCTTGTACGTGTTAACTGTGTTTGTCTCCGTGTTGTGGTTCATCGCATTTGAAAACAAATTCCTTCTCATTATATAGTTGCTGCATGTGTGCCCTGTAAAGTTTGTGAATTAGCATAAAGAAAGAAAGACTCCTGCATTGGAATATTTCGAGAAACTTTTGGCTATAATTCGTCTCGAGTGACTTCAATTCACAAATTTCAAAAAACTGCCGTGGATTTAGATTTTCTTGGATTTTTAGCAGTATTGGATTATTCTAAAAGAATCAAAGTTTTCAGTGAGAAAATTCATAGATTTAAATTTATTGAAAGAGTGTTCAATGTTTCAATTTTATGTCATTTTCTCAGAAGAATAATACACTCGTATCAGCATCGATTTGCACGTATTACGACACAGAGAAGGAACAAAATTTCTACTTAGGAAGGAATTTAATGAAAAGTTTCATTATTCCATCACCAAACTAGATGCCAATGAACTTGTTGATCAGCTCAAGAGAGTTGGCATTCTGCTTTTTATCTTCAAAATGAACCTCATACTCTAGCTTTAAGCAAATTCCACTGGTGTGGAAACACCAAGCTTGCTGCTTGAGCTCTTATAATAAAATGTACTCTTTTTTTGGACTGCATGGATGCTATCTTGAGAGAGACAAGCGACAAGTTCTTCCTCCACTGTCACTTCTTCTAGCTTTTTGATTGAGGACACAAAGATACAGATGCTTTCCTCCATGAACGCATAGTACCAAAAACACTCCTTTTTATCTTTAAAAATTATATATAAGCATTTGTAATTATATGTTTGGTAGTTGATTGCAAATGCATATAGTAAGAAGCAAAAGTGAGTGTTCTTCCTAATCAAAGAAAATATACGCAAATGCTTGGCGTACCTAATAATACAACAGTACTAATTATAAGTTGGGAGAGATTCGTTGGTTATACAAACAAATAGATTGAAAATTCTTGCACAAGTGGGCCAAAAAAGGGGGGAAGTGTCTCTCAAAAAGCTTAGAAACCACTAACTAATTAAAAAATAATAATTATTGTGGGTGTGGTAAGTTTAGCACGTGGTTATCGTATTGGTGTGTGATTAGGACTTCACTTTAATCCTTTATGGCTCTCCGTGACAATGTTGTAAACGTGTGACAACACTTGAGGCTTTATTACTTTTTTTTTTAATTAAATCTATCAATGTCTAATTTAAAGTGAAAATCACTGAAGAGCAAATCAATGATTTTTTTAGTTACCGACATTAAGAAATAAAATATTTGCACGCGATAGGATTTGAACTGGAGAACGAGAAAAATTTAGAGTTTTAACTGATCCAAGCCAACTAAGAGTAATAATCAAGCACCAAGTTTATGTATATTTTGTTAATAAATAAATAAATAAATAGGAGAGAAAAGGGTGAAGAGTGGAAAAAGGCATGAAGAAATAAAATGTTTGGGGTAATAATAATAGAATAAAATAGAAAGAAAGGGAGAGTTCCTTGCGCCCAACGCATCTCAGGCTCGGCCTCGGCCTTAGGCTCGGAGCAGAGACTTTGAGCGGATAAGAACGCCCGAGCTCATCAAACCCCCCACTACTCATCAACCCTCTCTCTCTCTCTCTCTCTCATTCACAACTGCTCTCTTTCTCTCTCCCTTCTCAAACGCAAGCTGGCGATCGACCACGAATCACCATTCAAGGAGCTCAAAATCAAGAACAGCAGAAGGGTCATGGTGAGCAATCTTTTTATTGACTGGTTTGCCTTTTGAAATTTGGGTGTTGTTTAACTTTTGGATTGTAAGACTGAGGATTGGTTCTGGGTACAGGGAGGTGGTGGGCCTGATGAAGATAACCGCTGGCCACCATGGCTGAAGCCATTGCTGAAGACGAGCTTCTTTGTTCAATGCAAGATGCACGCTGATTCGCACAAGAGCGAATGCAATATGTACTGCTTGGACTGTATGAATGGCGCCCTCTGCTCTCTCTGTCTCGCTTATCATCGCGACCATCGAGCCATTCAGGTTGTTTATTGATTCTCTTTCGTTTTTCTTGCATTTTGATATTAGCATTTTTATTTGATTTCCCTTGGGTTTTTTTTTTTCTTTGTTGGGTTTTCTTGTTTTTCAATCTTTTTTTTTTTGTGCATAAAGGTGAGTTTTTTTTGTCTTTGATAGGACTTTGATTTGATTTTAGGGTCACGTACTGCCCCTTTCCACTTCCGTCGTTGGCACTGCTATCTTTACTTTCATTTTGTAATCTGGAATTTCTATTTGATTGATTTTTGTCTTTGTTGGGTCTTTCTTATTTTCGAGTTTTTTTGCGAAAGATGAAAGATTTGTGCTCTTCAATCCGATTATAGAGTTCTTCTGTCTGTTCTTTCTTCGTGTGACCTAATTCCTGTTAGCATTTGTTTTCTCGCTAATTTTTTTCAATAAACTTGGTTGATTACGGGAACATATTATCACACAGTCCCATTAAAAGAGAGAATTTTTTTCAGCATATTTATCAATTTAGGCATCATATTCTCACACAGGTTCATTCATTGATTCTTTTTTCTTTGCATTTTGTGATTCACGTTTCTGTTTGATTAGTTTTTCCTCCATTAGGCATTTTTTTGCATAAAGATGAAAACTTTATACTCCCTGAGCCATTTCAACTAGCATTTGTTTCTAATTTGGGAATCAGATTCTCAGTTGGGTTTATCTCTGTGTCTAGATTAGAGAATCTAGGAATAATTTCTTTTAATGGCATTTCTGTTGTCAAGCAATATCAGAGCATCTGGTCTCTATTCTTTTCCCATCATTTCCACTTTACCATTCATTTTCCCATTACATTTCACATCTCATAAGATTATGTTGATTTGAGTACTTTCCCAAATGCATAAAACTTGGTTTCTTAGTATCAAAGTCTCTGTTTTCTTCGCCCCTTCTCATTTTATTCTTCAAACAGTCTTTTGCCTTCACATTCTTTTGAGCATTGGGTCTCAGTCTCTGCTTTTCCCGCCAAACGGAGGGAAATATCCCTCCTCTTCTCCCTCCAATTACTAGTGAAAACGCTCAGTTTCTGTTTTCAGATCAGGAGGTCGTCGTACCACGACGTGATCAGGGTGTCAGAGATCCAGAAGGTGCTGGACATTACCGGCGTGCAGACCTACATCATCAACAGCGCCCGGGTGGTGTTCCTGAACGAGCGGCCGCAGCCCCGGCCCGGCAAGGGCGTAACCAACACCTGCGAGGTCTGCGACCGCAGCCTCCTCGACTCCTTCCGCTTCTGCTCCCTCGGCTGCAAGGTGCACAATTGAGTAAAGTCTCATTTCAAATCGGGCAATGCCGTGAGCGAACATTGGATTCTAAATCCATTCAGTTGTTGATGATGATGATTTTGCAGATTGTGGGCACATCGGAAGGATTCAACAGGAAGAAGAAGAAGAACAAGAAGATGATGAAGAAGGCCCTGGCATCAGCATCAGACTCGGAGGAGTCCTACTCCAGCACCAGCCACGGCAGCGCGAAGAGCAATGTGATACAGAGCTTCGGCCCGTCGACCCCGCCGCCGACTCTGCTCAACTACAGGAGTGCCAAGAGGAGGAAGGGCATTCCTCACAGGGCACCATTTGGGAGCCTCATCTTGGAGTACTAAAGCCTCCTCTTTCTGTGTGTGCAAAGCTCAATCTCTCACCATATGATGCTATGTGTTTCAATGTTTTGTTGTAATCGTCGTCTACATAAAAGTGAAAGACCGTCCGCTGCAATCGGTGCTTCTTGATGGCGAGGCCGGTGCCGGAGCAGATCAGAACAAAACAAAGCAACCTCAGCTTCAGTTAGATATTAGATATAGAAGAGGAAGAAGAAGAAGAGACAGATATATAAATATGTTTAAAGAGTTTGTTTAATTATTACTGCAGTGCTTATAGTATATACTTTGGTAAGTTCTGTGATAGGAGCTAATGAGGCTTTAGCCTTCTGTAAAATGTACATAAGAAGTGAGTAGACGTAATAAATGATGAATGAATGAAATGAATGTGGAATGGAATAAGATTTGCTCTCCTCCTTGTTGCCCCCACACTGCTGTTCTTGTTTGCGAATTGTGCGCGCAGGCTACTGTTTCTTTTTGCCATTTTTGGCAAAGTTTATGTTGTGGCTCTAGTTGCAGCGGGTGGGCCCCGGCGAGTTTGGGTGGTCCGGTGAGAGAGGAGCATGTGGGTGGCTGGGCTTGGGCTCTGTGAGGGGGGTGAATCTGATCCTGTGAATGCGTGGCAGGCGAATCCAATGAACGTGGCCAAGGGAAGGGAGGTGAGGTGAACTTCGGTTTCACGTCTGTGAGCCCCGCAGATATGTTATATTATAAAAAATTAATTTTATATTAACACGTAATAATTTGTCAGTTACAAATATCTTGGATTGGATTATTGTCAACATGAGATGACTTTTTTATAATACATGTGTGTAGCTCACAAAATCGAAGGAATTCTTTCGTCTGCTCGCTTCAGGCTGCTGCTGCTTCTTCTCTCTCTTTCTTGGTCCTTTTCTTGGAAATGCGGCATGGTCGGCTTTGTAAATAATAAATAATGTTTAAGCTCAATCAACACCGATTATTATGCTTAATTAGTGAAGCAACATGAAATTTAGTATTGATTAGTTCTTATCAAGTCGAGTACGGACATAGTAAGTTAATCTGGGTGTGTTTCTGCCGGACATAGGTTCTTCCCGAGCATCCACCAATCAGAGGGCATCACGATGCCTGGTCCATGGACCATTAGTCTGAGTGTATCAACTCCTCCGAGGAAAAATAAAATATCTAAATTATTGAACCAATGTGAATGAAGGATATGAATATTTTGACCATAATATATTGTTTTTGAGGTGTTCACTTTGATTTAACAGCGGTCTCTACGGTCATCTGTGTTTTCCGAGTTCATACGCTTACGCATACAGACACTGTACATGCCACTCAAGTTACTCCCCAACGTTATTGTACATGTATATGTAGTGGTCTAGATTCATATTTCCTTTTCCAATGTGCTGATTTATAAAATCTATCTTTTTTTTTTTTTGAGAGTAAACGGTGAGCAAACTAGACCCTCGTGTTCCATTAATTAGAATTTAATGAAAATATACTCAAGCATGTAGACTAAAATCAAATCCATATTCTGATAAAAGCACCCGCGTGCACCGGAGAATAAAACAACAAAAGGAAAATACCCAACAGAAAGAAAGGATGAAAGGACCTCTGATACAAAGCCGGCTGATCTTAACATCGGATATCGGTTTTAATATCAACCCGTAAAATCAAAAGTCAGGGGCCCACCAAGATGAAGCTCATGTCTCGTCTGTGTCGTTGTCCGCTCCATCTCCTCCAGAGTCATCTGACATACTGTCGCTGAATCCAGATGCCTGAATCTGATATTTCACCGGCAAAATCAAATCCTTGAATCTGTCTGAAAGAAGATTATTTCAGTAAGAGAAGAAAATGACACAAGCATGGAAAGTACTGTTGGAAGATCTGGCAGAGCTATTACATATTCATTTGTTTCTCTCCATCTAAATCACTCGAACACTGCTACCGCGGCTAAATCCTATATAATATTAATAAAAAGAAGAAATGCGATAATGATAAAGTATATACATATCTAAATACATATTTGAAGTTATTGATTATTACCAAATGCACATAAAATTTAAATATATCAAGTACTGTATCCAATCATGAAATAACATTATATATTTTTAACATTTTCACATTAAAAAATATTAAAAATTAAGGATCTATCTCATCTTCTCTTTCTCTTTGTGGCCGTTTTGTCTCATGCATTGAATGGTCAAATAAATATCTTGTTCATTCTAATTTGTACACGACTAACATGTTCATTGAATAAAAATACTCATACTCATAATTGTATTCATTTCAAAAACAAGTACGAATATGATAATACTTATATACGTTGTGCATCTAATCTAAACACACGCAGAAGTTGCCGCTTCAACTGCATCAAAGAACAAAGAAGGCAGCTTTACTCGTACCTTTTTGTGTTGGGTTTGTGCACTGTTCAGCTTGGGGAAAATGTGGGCACTTGTGCCCCAATAATTTGCATGCACCTCCACTCTCCACCATTCAATACGTTAAAGCTAATGAAATGGTCACAACGTGACCCTCTGTTAAGGGAAAATTGAGCTACATAACAAATGTACATATGTATCTCCATTATGACGTGTTTAGTTTAGGACAGAAGTGGGGAAAGCAGAAGTGGGAAATGAGAAAGATCTTTTTCTTTTTTCTTTTCATATCTTTTTCTTTTACGTTACTATTTGTTTTTTGTGAGGGTGTTTTAGTTAATTTTGTGGTCATATAAATCTCACTTGCAGTCTAATTATATTTCAAAAAAAATTCATAATCAGTATTTATTGTAATATTATTATGCGGTAAACTTTCTGGTCAACTTTTTAACTTCTACTTTCACAGTATTTGCCAAATACTGAAAAATAAAATATACTTTTTTTTACTTTCATATTACAGTCAAACACTGAAAAAATTTACTTGCAAAAATCTCAATTTTATATTTTTCTCACATTTTTCTCTCCATTTCTAATTTACATTTTTTCCTCCCATGAAACCAAACAGACCACACTGGTGGAATTGAAAAAGGCAAGGTTGAGTACCACTGATTCATAGTGGCATTGAGCATGTGGACAATGGATCCCATCTTGCTCGCAAGTACGGGGAGTGATATTAAAGGTCTGTTTGGTTGTCGTAATGGCTGTAATTCGTAAGTCGTAAGTGATAAATTCTTTTACAGTTGTAAATGAGTTATATGCATGTAAGTTTGCAGTGTTTGATTAGTAATATAAAGTTGTAAGTAGAAAAGTGTATTGTGTTTTACTAATCACACACGTGTGTTGCATGTTTTCATATCATATGTGTCACACTTCTGCATTTTTATTAAATAACTCAGCTATTAATGTATTTTCATGTTTAAAGGCGTATAGGGTAATTAAGGAAGAAAACAGATAGATAGACAGATTTATCCAATTAAATACAAAAGTTTAAAAGAAAGGGGGATCGATTCAAATTCAGAGGTTGTAAAGGTCATCTTATCTGAAGATCAGGTATATCAGATTAGATAATATCATCTAAATTTAAAGAAAAAATAGATTAGAAGAAGACCCTATCGGTTTTGCTGAGGATAAAGAGATAAATCGTCAAATCTAAAGCTGAAAATCAAAATCCAAAAAGATAAATGGATAGAGAGAAGATCAACGGATGAGATGAAGCAATTTATGTTCGGTTTCAGACTGAATACATTTTACTATTTTAATCATAACTTTCGCTAACGAAACTCAAATCTGATGATTCAAGATGATCCAGAAACAAGACTTAAAGGGTTACAACTTTTACGTTGATCACTGTTTCTAATTCTATCATTTGTTAAGTTATATTCAGTAATTAACATGCTAACAAACTGCAGATCAAAATTGAATGTCCACATCAAATCAAGTTTGGAGATATGTGGAGGATTCAAATTTAGAAATATCCAGCTCTCCCTATCTCTCCACTTGTTTCTTATCCATTTCTATCCTATAAATACCCTACATGTCAGAGGCAGAGGAACGATGAGGCAAAGAGTAGAATAGATTCTTATATAGGTTTAACTTAGGTTTTTCTTTCTCTTTTAATGTAAATTTTTATTTTCTTTATGTAACTGAGAGGAGAGAAGAATTTCAAGGAGGAATAAAAAAGGTGCTTGTAGTGAGAGTGATACGGTATAAGTATTCATTTTTTACTTCATTGTTCTTTAATCAGATCGAAAGTTACCTTTCTTCTTTATTCTTATTTTCTTTCACTTCCTCTTTTGGTTTTTGATGAGTATCTAAACGAATCTAGTAGCATCGGTATAACCTTGTTGTGTGTTTGTCCCCAATATTTCATGAAGATGATCTCCTCCTCAATATTCTGCATCATTTCATTCTTATTCGTCTTGATGATGTAATGCGAATGGGGACTGAGCTCAGTCTTATGGATTATGCGTTGGTCGCCTCCGAAGTAAGGTAAACGTGAACGATCCATGGTAAGTCATCAACCAAAAAAGGTAAGTATTTTCTTTTAGGTTTTCTTTCTTTAATTTTTAGTTTAGATCACCAACATCACCATCTCCCAACTCTTTTATTCACTCTTTTAAATTTTATATAAATCTAATTTCTAATTTCTCCACCTTCTCAAGCTACCACTTTCTTCTTAACTTAACTATAACTCTTTTTTTATTTTCTTTTCAAGAATTAAAAGAAGAATTTTAACCAATTCAAGTGAACTAAAGAGAACTTACAAAAGTTTCCATCGCTGGTCCCTCCTTGTGGATCATAACCCGCATGCCCACTTCCTATAACAATAGTATTGAGAACTTGCACACGTTTTATTCTTAAATTCTAAAATTCTGTATTTTCTATGTGTAGGTTTCAACTCAATCAAAATATTGGCGCCATTGTCGGGGAGGAACAGTAAGTAACTTTTTTTACTTTATTGATTAACTTCTCTTTTCTTGATGTACAGGTTTAATAACAAGAAAAGTTTTGCTGCAGTGAACATATAAGTGGCCCTGGACTCTGCTCAAGAAGGCAGAGCCCAAAAGTCCTCAGATTTGTTGTATTCCTGTGGCAATCTGAGTGAACTACTAACTTGTATTTTTTTACAAGTTGGCTGAATTGCAAAGTTTAAATATCTGTAGTTATTTATATCCTTATTTAACTCACTGTACATACATTTCTAATTCAACAGTAAAAGGTTGATTGTAAATGCTAAAAACGATTTAGACTTTGCATTTTGACACGTCTCTATTTCGTTACATTTTCTATTTACTGTTGAAGACTGCTGGAGCCAAAGTATTGTGTATAGTATTTAGTATAAGATTCATTCTTGTATGAAATATTACTTGAATGTTACTTTTTTATATACTTGTACACTACACTAAACTGAATTAAGGGCTTGTCCTATAAACAAGATAAGGAGGGGAAGTCATTTCTCTCTCTTAACCCACAAATAATCTCCTCACTCACTAACTCAAACCTAACTAAAACTGATTAGACATTGGCCTTAGTGACATCTCAGACTCAAATAGGGGACTTGTCCCAGGGGAAAGTTGATTAGAATTTAACTCTTGCCAAAGCGATGTCAAATGTTGGGGATTATGAGGCGAAACCTCGAAGAACAGTGGTTTGACATAATTAGGCCCGTTGTTTAGGCACGGATACCTCCCATTGATCTTACCCTTACCTGACCTATTAACTTGTAGTCAAATTACGCAATGTACTACCCGTGGACAATCTAACCAGTTAGGACTAGGTCTAAGGTCTACCCTAACTTAGATTAGATTTTTTTTTTCTTTTATTAGTTTGTTATTTATTTTGTTTGTTTTTGTCATTTCTTATGTGATATGACTTATAACAATAATTTTTATTTTAATGGTAATTCATATTACACCCCGACCTCTTTTGACTCGGATATTACCAACCCGTCATATCATAACTTTAACCAATTAAGTATTTCGGATGGTCTTATCTGAATCAAAACATGCCCCAGTCCTAATACTATAAACAAGACTAGAATAATCATCACTACTCTTCACAGAGTCAATTGGGATACAACTCCCCCGAGTTTTATTGTCAACCACCATTTCAACATTAAGCCTATAATTTTCCTAGTCATGATCAACCAATCGAAGAAAAATCTGAAGGTATGAAAAGTAAAGAAGTCATGATTGAGTCCCAAGAACAAAAGCTAAAAATGATGAACTTACAATTTTCACAAGACTCCCAAATTTAAGATCTTTACTCCATGTTCCAAGTCCCACAATAAGAAGAACCTATGGACTCAGATAGGAGTATGAAAAACTTGATTCAGTCCGAAAATAATTTTTTCAATCTATCAATAGGTTAGAAGTACGAAAGAGTCGTTATATCAACATAGTGAAAGATAGGAATGAGGAAACTTTACCTAACACATATTCGATCATTCCAGATTACCCTAGCCATAATGATAGGAACGAAAAATCTTGGTGTCCTGGAGACTTTGATCAAGACTTAAATTCATTGCACAAATGTGAACTTGACTAATTCTAAACTTTGAACAAATTGGCAAGTTTTTCATTCAATGAGATTGAACTTGAATGTGAATGTGACATTGATCCCCAACCTTGTGATTCAATTTTCATTTTTGACTTTATGTTGACTCTGGCATCATTACACAATTTGGACCAATTTCTGGAGCCAACATTTATTCTCATACCCATAGACCTAAAAATTGAATCACCAAATTTGGATAGTCACATTCCATTGATGGAAAAGGAATGTGAATTTCAATTCTTTGATTTGGACTCAACTCTTGAACCAAAACTGACTCTGGAACCCAAAGTTGATTTTCTTAAGTTAGTAATAGTTTTCGAATCTATCACTCTTGAATCCAAGTCAATTATTCTACCAAGTTATATTCTTTTGTTGGACATAGGTATTGACCATAATGACTCAGTGATGATTTTTCAAGACTGGCCATGTAAAGGGAATAAGTTTCATGATAAAATCTTTCATGATCCTATTCATATTGGGGATTGTAATTATATATATAGAAAAGAGGTCAATAAAGGTGGGTTCCCTGAACCACCACATTATCTTAATAGTGTAGCAACGCTTGACCCAATCCGACCACCACTGAAACCACTACTTTGAGATAATATTTTTCTTTCTTTCTTCTTTTTCATGCATCTATGCATTAATTCATACATTGAGGATAATGATAAATAGGTGTGGGAGAGAGTTCTAACATAATATAGATTTTCTTTTTATTTAAACATAAAAAATAAAAAATCAGCATTTTCTTTGCCTTTAAAAACTTTTGAAAAAAGAAACAATATTTTGACATTTTTTTTGTAAGAAATTAAGTCAATTTTAAGGAATAAGAAAATTATAATTAGGATTTCTTATACTTGGTAAAAATAAGATTATTTGTTTGATTTTTAGGGTTAGGAAAAAAAACTTGAAAAAGTAATTTAATCTTGATCTTTACCTTGATGAAATATGTAACTTTATAACACTTACACACTTAAGGTTCAAAACCAAAGATTCTTATGCCTTATAAAAAAGGAAAGAAGAAAAAGAAAATTATATATATATAAATCAAAATTCCTATGATTATGCTGGGTATTTATGCCTCATAAAGTATAAGTATTCACGCCTAAAAGTGGTCGATATATTAAAATCCTTAGTTTTGTGGTCTTATTTGCTCGAGTTTTTAAGTCCTTGAGGTATTTTCTTACCTGGTGTCCTAAGCCCGTCTGATTTGCGAGTCACCGATTAAAAGTTCGTTACATGGGCAGATTAGAAATCCTAACAGAACTAAAGAATAATAACACTAAAAATATAAAAAATATATATAAATAAATAAAATAAGGCATAAGAGTTAGAGTTAAAGAAACCTTAGTAACAATTTCACGGTCACGAGGTACATATGACTTAAGGTTAAGTAATAGACTAGATGAGAAAAACAATTTGACTCCTCACCTTAATTGATAACAAGTTTTTGAATAGAGACTAAATTTAGGAATGAAAATTTTGATTTTCTATAACTTATAGCTTACTTGAATTTTTATAATAATACTTCAAATAGTTTCTCTTTTTTTCAAAATCTTTCCAAAATTGCTAACACTTTGTTTTTTTTTTTTTTATGAATTTTGTGGGTGCAATCCACTGAAAATCCTAACGAGATAAAACTCACCCTCTAGGGTAACTTAGAGGTTTAACGGCTTGTTGCACATGCTCAGTGCAATCGCGTGACTTGTAAAAGTGGTCAAATAAATTTTAGATTTAGTTTTGATGTATTGCTCGAGTACGAGTAAAAGATAGGTATGGGATATGATCACACACGTGCGTTGCATGTTTTCATATCATATGTGTCAACTTCTGCATTTTTATTTAAATAACTCTGCTATTAATGTATTTCTATGTTAAAGGTGTGTCGGGTAATTAAAAAAGAAAAGAGAAAGATAGATAGCTTTATCCAATTAAATCCAAAAGTTCAAAATAAAGGGATCGATTCAAATTCAGAGGTTTTAAAGACCATCTTATCTGAAAACTGGGTATATAGATGAGATAATATCATTCAAATTTAAAGAAAAACGGATTACAAGAAGACCCTATCGGTTCCCTGAGGATAAAGAGATAGATCATCAAATCTAAAACTTAAATTCAAAATTCAAACAGATAAATGAATAAAGAGAAGATCAATGGATGAGATGAAACAATTTATACTCGGATTCAGACTGGATAAATTTTAGTATTTCAATCATAACTTTCGCTACCAAAACTCAAATCTGATAATTTAAAATGATTCAGAAAGAAGACTTAAAGGGTTACAACTCTTACGTTGATTACTATTTCTAATTCTATCATTTTTAAGTCATATTTAGCAATCAACACGCCAACTGCAGATCAGAATTGAACATCTACATCAAATAAATTTGGAGATAAGAGAAGGATTCAAATTTCCCTATCTCTTCACTTGTTTTTTTATCCATTTCAATCTTATAAATACTTCACACATTAGAAGCATAGGAACGATGAAGCAGATATTGTAACGGTCCCAGTTAAAAATTTTCCATTTAACATAATCATCTCGTATAATCCAAGCATGGGGCCCATCAGTATAAAAATACTTCAACACATACATCAGATAACATGTATTATCTATTTGAGACTTATCATACTAACATCCATAGTTCTATAATCCATAAGAATACAGTCTTCATTATCATCTCAATACATATGTTTATACAAGAATAGTCCAACACCAAGTTCTTTAATATTTACATGCCACGGTTGAAACACAACTAAACATAAGCATGCTTATACAAAACATATATATCTAACAAAAGTAACTCCTACTGCTGAGGTACTGGTGGTAATGTCCGCGCCACTGCCCTTAAGCAGGACCTTTGCCTTTGTCCAAGCCTGTAGTGAGTTAGAATAGAGTGAGCTTGACGGCTCAGTGAGTAAAACAATATTTAAATGCACTTAGCAGGTAGACATACATGGTTAAGTCATCCAGTTGACATGAGTATAGATATACTATTTTTTTATTGGATCTCAAAATCCACCATGAACCAAAACAGAACACAGAACAATGCCTTACTAGTCGACTAGGCCACTCTTATAGTCGACTAATACTGACTGTAAGTCGACTAACTCTTAATCTATAGTCGACTAAAACTGCTTCATACGTACCTGCTTCTTTACTGGTCAAACAGGGACTTTTGTAGTCGACTACCCTTCCTGGTATAGTCGACTCACTACGACTAGTCGACTGGAAGTTTCCTCTAGTCGACTAAAACTGTGAAAAATGGTGTTACTTTCTGTGAATCATCTATAGTCGACTACCCTCTTGGTATAGTCGACTAAAGGAATTTATTAGTCGACTGGTAGTAGGTCCTAGTCGACTAAAACTGTGAAAAAGATTTCTAACTTCTGTTTACACTCTGCCTCTGAGATTTAGTCGACTACAGTCTGTTTGTAGTCGACTAATACTGCTATATCAGCAGTTCTCTGCCTCAAATATTACACCTATAGTCGACTAATTCCTGGACTTAGTCGACTAATTCACATAAAACAGCTTGTTTAAGACTCTATTTCAGATCTGAAATTAGATATCTTTACATGATTATTTTCTAGGACTTCTACCATGTCCATAAACACATACACAAACATATATACATATGTTCTCCCCTTCTACGCCTCCGGTTCAACCCGGTCCCTTCCTCCGATAACACACAAACACAAACACAACATATATACACATATGTTTCCCTCCTCTACGCCTCCGGTTCAACCCGGTCCCTTCCTCCGAAAACACACAAACACAAATACAAACATATATACACATATGTTTCCCTCCTCTACGCCTCCGGTTCAACCCGGTCCCTTCCTCCGAAAACACACAAACGCAATTACAAACATATATACACATATGTTCTCCCCTTCTACTCCTCCGGTTCAACCCGGTCCCTTCCTCCGAAAACACACAAACACATATATCATCATATCATATCAATATGCAGGATATGTAAAATATCATAATTTTGTAAGCAACGGAAATAAACAATTACAGAAATTAAAACAGATGATCCTACATCACACATAGGCTCAATATTTGCATATCTACATGCTTATGTCATAGCATATTCATTTCTACTCATTTCTACTCCTTTTTACTCATTTCTACTTATCATATTACCAAGATTTAGTATGTTCTACTCACTTGTAAGGCTGATCTTGGCTATTTGTAGTTGTTGCTTTGTTGTTGCCTGATTTCCTTGTTGTTGCTACTTGAAAAAGGAGAGAGAGAATTCTTTAGAGAGAGAGTGTTTGAAGAGAGAGAGAGTTCTTTTGAAAAAGTGTTGAATTCTCTTCCTCTTTCTCTATTTATAGCCTCAATCTTACCATAGAATTTTGCCAAGTGTCCCTCCACAAAAGTTTGCCATGTGTCCTTTCATTTTGTAAAATTATAAAAGAGAGGGGTTTATTTGCAAAATAGGATGATATTTTCTCTTGACCAATCAAAACTTGCCATGGAGATGGAGATATTTTTGATGGAACCTTGGAGAAGCTTGGAGAAGTTTGGAGAGAGAAAAGGAAACTTGGGAAGGAAGAAATCTTTATACCTGTATAAATACTTACGTATATACCTGTATATACGTACCCGTATAATACCCGTATAATACGGGTTTACTCCATACGCGTATTATACGCAGAAACAAAAATATCATGCATGCACTAATGACATTTTAGGAAAATAACAATACTTTAATTGAGGCAACTGTTACATTCTACCCTCCTTATGAAAGTTTCGTCCTCGAAACTTAACGTACCTTGGAATAAATGCGGATAGGCCTTTCTCATTTCCTCTTCCAGCTCCCAAGTGGCTTCTTCTATGTTTTGATTTCTCCACAAAACCTTGACCAAGGGAATATTTTTGCTTCTCAATTTCTTCTCTTTACGATCAAGAATTTGTATTGGTTCTTCCGTGTAAGACATGTCTTCTATCATATGCAGGGGTTCATAGGAGATAATATGAGCAGGATCGGGCACATACTTCCTCAGTTGAGATACATGAAATACATGTGCATCCTTTCTAAGGCAGGGGGTAGGGCCAAACAATAAGCAACCGGTCCAATCCTATCCAATATTTCGAACGGACCCACATATCTAGGGGCTAATTTGTTCTTATTGCCGGCGCGTCTCACTCCTTTCATAGGAGATACCTTTAGGAAAACACTATCCCCTACCTCAAACTCTAGTGGTCTGCGACGATTATCTGCATAAGCTTTCTGTCTGCTCTGGGCTGCTTTCATCCTTTCTCTGATTAGCTTGATCTTCTCTGTAGCTTCTTGAATTACATCGGGGCCAAATAGTCTTCTGTCCCCAACTTCCTCCCAACAGATTGGTGATCTACACCTCCTCCCATATAATGCTTCAAATGGAGGCATACCGATAGTGGATTGATAACTATTATTATATGCAAACTCCACTAAGGGTAGATAGTTGTCCCAACTTCCCCCAAAATCCAGTACACAGGTTCTCAACATATCTTCTAATATTTGAATGGTCCTTTCTGACTGTCCATCCGTTTGGGGGTGGGCTGCTGTACTGAATTGCAAGTTAGTACCCATAGCTCTGGACAAACTTTTCCAGAATCTGGATTGAAATCTTGGGTCCCGATCTGATACAATGGATTCAGGTACTCCATGTAATCTAATTATCTCTCGGACATATACCTGAGCCAATCTTTCCATTGAATAATTGATCCGGATAGGTAGAAAATGGGCAGATTTGGTGAGTCTGTCTACTACTACCCAGACTGTATCCAGTCCTTGGGACGTCCGAGGAAGTCCAGTGACGAAATCCATAGCAACTTGACTCCACTTCCATTCAGGAATAGGTAAAGGTACTAACAAACCTGGGGGCTTCTTATGTTCAGCCTTTACTTGTTGACAGACTAAACATTTGTGGACAAAATTGGAAATGTCCATCTTCATACCATCCCACCAGAAGTTATGACGTAGATCTTGATACATCTTTGTGCTTCCGGGGTGAGCTGTATAAGGTGTACTATGAGCCTCCTTCATATCTCTTCTTTAATCTCTGCTACCTCTGGCACACATAGTCTGTGTCCAAGCCTTAAGACATCACCTTCTATGTGAAACTCCTTGAGTTCTCCTTCTTGCACTTTCTTCATCATCTTCTTTATTTGAGTATCTTCTTGTTGTGCCTTTTGATCTTGTCGTATAGATTAATTTGGATACTCACTTGATTCAGTTGATACCCAGAATTTGAAGAATCAATGACTCGCACTTCTATTTGCATCTCTTCTAGGTCTCTTAACAGTCTTACTTGACGAGTCATCAAGGCGGCCAGTGTTCCTCCTGATTTCCGGCTCAAGCATCAGCTACTACATTGGCCTTCCCAGGGTGGTATTGAATAGTAATATCATAATCTTTTATTAGTTCTAACCACCTCCTCTGCCTCATGTTCAGTTCCTTTTGTGTGAAGATATATTTCAAGCTCTTATGGTCAGTAAAAACTTCACAAGACACTCCATACAAGTAATGTCGCCAGATCTTTAAAGCAAAGATCACAGCGGCTAATTCCAAGTCATGAGTGGGATAATTCCTTTCATGGGTCTTCAATTGCCGGGATGCATAGGCAATAACTTTTCCATTTTGCATTAATACACATCCCAATCCCAGTTTTGATGCATCACTAAAAATGACAAATCCTTCAGTCCCTGAAGGTACTACTAAGACAGGAGCAGATGTTAATCTGGCTTTAACTTCCTGAAAACTCCTATCTTGATCTTCTCCCCACACAAACTTCTTATTCTTTCTGGTTAATTGGGTCATTGGTGCCACAATCAAAGAAAATCCTTCTACAAATCTTCTATAGTACCCTGCTAATCCCAAGAAACTTCGAACTTCAGTCGCATTAGTGGGTCTAGGCCAGTCTCGGATTGCTTCAATCTTTACCGGATCTACTGCTATCCCCTCTTTGGATATAATATGACCGAGAAATCCTACTTGCTCAAGCCAAAATTCACATTTCTTCAATTTTGCATAGAGTTGCTTCTCTCTCAAGATTTGAAGGACAATCTTAAGATGTTCCTCGTGATCTTCCGGACTATTTGAATAGACCAGAATATCATCAATAAATACCACTACAAACTGGTCTAAGTATGGTTGAAACATCCGATTCATTAGGTCCATAAATGCTGCCGGGGCATTAGTGAGTCCAAAAGGCATGACTAGAAATTCAAAGTGTCCATATCTTGTCCGAAAAGCTGATTTGGGCACATCTTCAGGTTTGACCTTCAACTGATGATACCCCGATCTAAGGTCTATCTTGGAAAATACACAAGACCCTTGCAATTGATCAAATAGGTCATCAATTCGAGGGAGAGGGTACTTATTCTTGATAGTTGCTTTATTCAATTCCCGGTAGTCAACACATAATCTCATACTCCCATCCTTTTCTTGACAAATAGGACAGGTGCTCCCCAGGGAGATATACTTGGCCGAATAAAACCTTTGTCTAATAATTCCTGCAATTGAGTTTTAAGTTCTTTCATTTCTGCAGGGGCCATACGGTACGGTGCCTTAGAAATTGGGGCAGTACCGGGTATTACATCGATTGAAAATTCTACTTCCCGATCTGGGGGCAACCCTGGTAAGTCTTCCGGGAATACATCAGGGAACTCATTCACAATTGGAATAGTCATAATATCTTCATCAATTCTGGTGGTATCCAACACCGAAACCAGAAATCCTTGGCACCCTTGTTTCAATAACTTGGTGGCTTTGATGGCTGATATGTGAGGTATGTCATAATTTCCTTTCTCTCCTTCAAAGATAAACTCTGGAGTCCCTTCCATTTTAAAGATAATCCTCTTTTTATTACAATCCACATAAGCACCACTGGCAGACAACCAGTCCATTCCTAGTATGGCATCGAACTCCATTTCGCCTAGCTTTATCAGATCAACAAAGGTCTTCATTTCTCCAATTATTACTTCACAATTCGTATATCTAGTGCTGGCTATTAAATTCTCCCCTATAGGTGTAGACAAACCAATTGAAATCCTAGGGGTTTTGATTCTCGATTTAATTTATAAGCAAAAGCACTAGATACGAATGAATGAGTAGCTCCAGGGTCAAATAATATATGAGCAATATGTCCTGATACGGAGATCATACCTTCCACCACTGCATTTGAGGCCATTGCTTCTCGGTGGTTCAATGCGAAGGTTCTGCCTTGCACCCGAGGTTGCTGAACCGATGACTGGGTTGCAGCAGAACGTGGAGCATTACTGGGTGGCATGGAGTTACTGGCTTGTCCTCTGGAAGGATTCGTCCTCATGATCGGCCTTCCATTTCCTCTACTAAATCCTTGGCTTCCACGCGTAGTTGGACAATTTTTCCTTAGATGTCCCACTCCTCCACAATTAAAACAAGACCTGTCTGGGAGACAGTTTCCCAAATGATTTATTCTACACTTCTGACACCAAGGAGCTTCCGAGCCTCTGGGATGGAACGCAGAGGTAGTTTGTGTCTTCGAGGCGGTGTCTCTGTTCCTCAGCCACGTTCTCCCGCCTCTGGCTCCTCCTTCTCTATAGGTGTTAAACCCAGATCCTCTGCTACTGGCTGATCCTGATGTCGTCTTCATAGGAGGTTCTTGATAACGGGGGCGCTTAGAATTGGGAATTTCCTCCACCCATTCTCCCTGACCTTCTTGTATGTCCATTTCTACCTCCAAAGCTTTTCTACTGCTTGGAGATAATTTCTCAGTTGTAATGGAATCAGCCGGCCCCGAATATCTGATCTTAGGCCCTTAACGAACCTCTTTGCCTTATCTGCTTCACTCCTAACCAAAGCATCGGCATACCTGGATAGCTGAGTGAATTTCTGATCATACTGGGATACATTCTTAGAATCTTGACGGAGTTCCAAGAATTCTGTTGCCATTTTATCTCTGGCTGTCTCCGGAATGTATTTCTCAGTGAATTTGTTCACCAAGAACTCCCAGGTGATTGGTTCCCTTGTATTCTTCATACTAAGTTTCACTGCCCTCCACCAATGTTCCGCTTCCTTCTGGAACATAAAAGAAGAGAAGGACACCTTTTGTTCATCAGTGCAACTCATGACTTCCAGAATCTTCTCTATTTGTAGAAGCCAAGCTTCGGCTTGTAAAGGGTCCGCCTTCCCTTCGAATACGGGCGGTTTCATTTTCTGAAACTGCTCCAGTGCTCGGTGGGAGTTGTTGTTGCTTGCCCTGTTCACTAATTGCGCGAGCCACTCCGGCATCACCCCGGAGTTTCCTCATTCACTCTTATTCGAGCTTCAGAGTCTTCATTATTACTCGCGGGGTGCGCGCTTCCCATCTCGCTATAATGTGTCGTATCGAGTGACAGGGTATCCTCAGGTAGTGGTTGGTTCAAATCCATGCGTTCGCCCTATATGAATATAAGGGCGTCTTATCAACACATTACACAGTATAGATTAAGTAGGGATAAAACTTTTTCTCATATACTCATACTAATAATGTCACTTGTGAAACAACAACTTGTTATATATGTATATATAGTTACATCCATCATGGATACAAAAAGTGTCATTCCGACATGCCTGCCTTCTGGAATATCCGGACTACTTCCTGCGCATTCATAAGATATATGCCAGGGTACATACAACAACCCTACGGATATCCATTATCTAACATATTAGGCCTATATACATAAATACATCAAAAGTGCCAGTTATAAGATTCACCCCTCACAGGGTGGGGTATCCCCACTAGGATCCTTGCTAGTATTGTTGTTATTATCCAAATCCTCTTCGGGGTCTTCCTCTTCGGGGTCTTCTTCCGATGACTCATCCCCGGCACAGTGCCAGTCATCTAAGTCATCATATAGATCCATGTCTTTTTCCCATGTCTCGTTCCAAAAGACACCTCCATAATTAAAGCCCCTTCGAGTTTCTTCCTTAATCGTACTCGAGTGCTCCACTACTGATACTTCAACCGAATCTCCTATGACACTACTTGTGTCAACCGGGGTAGGTTCAGGCTTGTTAGATGCCTGTGACTCGACCTCTTCACCATCTATCCAGTTCGGGGGCATAATCATTTTTGCAGGGTCAGTTTCATCTGATTCATATCCCCAGTCCATCGAGTCCGCTATCCAGCTCTTACTCGAGCTGTCGGAATTAGAGGCTGACCAGAATATATCAGAGTCTCCCATCTATATGTAAACAAAACGGACATATCAATTTCAAGTCCATGAAATCATCTTAATCATATGACTATCATCAAAAATCAATATAATTGGACACACTTATATCTATACTTCTTATCATATAAGACCCACTACTTAACTATAATCACATGTCTATATGTAACAACCTAACAATTTCATCATCTCTTACTACTTCTACATCTAAACCATTGCTCTGATACCAATTGTAACGGTCCCAGTTAAAAATTTTCCATTTAACATAATCATCTCGTATAATCCAAGCATGGGGCCCATCAGTATAAAAATACTTCAACACATACATCAGATAACATGTATTATCTATTTGAGACTTATCATACTAACATCCATAGTTCTATAATCCATAAGAATACAGTCTTCATTATCATCTCAATACATATGTTTATACAAGAATAGTCCAACACCAAGTTCTTTAATATTTACATGCCACGGTTGAAACACAACTAAACATAAGCATGCTTATACAAAACATATATATCTAACAAAAGTAACTCCTACTGCTGAGGTACTGGTGGTAATGTCCGCGCCACTGCCCTTAAGCAGGACCTTTGCCTTTGTCCAAGCCTGTAGTGAGTTAGAATAGAGTGAGCTTGACGGCTCAGTGAGTAAAATAATATTTAAATGCACTTAGCAGGTAGACATACATGGTTAAGTCATCCAGTTGACATGAGTATAGATATACTATTTTTTTTTGGATCTCAAAATCCACCATGAACCAAAACAGAACACAGAACAATGCCTTACTAGTCGACTAGGCCACTCTTATAGTCGACTAATACTGACTGTAAGTCGACTAACTCTTAATCTATAGTCGACTAAAACTGCTTCATACGTACCTGCTTCTTTACTGGTCAAACAGGGACTTTTGTAGTCGACTACCCTTCCTGGTATAGTCGACTCACTACGACTAGTCGACTGGAAGTTTCCTCTAGTCGACTAAAACTGTGAAAAATGGTGTTACTTTCTGTGAATCATCTATAGTCGACTACCCTCTTGGTATAGTCGACTAAAGGAATTTATTAGTCGACTGGTAGTAGGTCCTAGTCGACTAAAACTGTGAAAAACAGATTTCTAACTTCTGTTTACACTCTGCCTCTGAGATTTAGTCGACTACAGTCTGTTTGTAGTCGACTAATACTGCTATATCAGCAGTTCTCTGCCTCAAATATTACACCTATAGTCGACTAATTCCTGGACTTAGTCGACTAATTCACATAAAACAGCTTGTTTAAGACTCTATTTCAGATCTGAAATTAGATATCTTTACATGATTATTTTCTAGGACTTCTACCATGTCCATAAACACATACACAAACATATATACATATGTTCTCCCCTTCTACGCCTCCGGTTCAACCCGGTCCCTTCCTCCGATAACACACAAACACAAACACAACATATATACACATATGTTTCCCTCCTCTACGCTCCGGTTCAACCCGGTCCCTTCCTCCGAAAACACACAAACACAAATACAAACATATATACACATATGTTTCCCTCCTCTACGCCTCCGGTTCAACCCGGTCCCTTCCTCCGAAAACACACAAACGCAATTACAAACATATATACACATATGTTCTCCCCTTCTACTCCTCCGGTTCAACCCGGTCCCTTCCTCCGAAAACACACAAACACATATATCATCATATCATATCAATATGCAGGATATGTAAAATATCATAATTTTGTAAGCAACGGAAATAAACAATTACAGAAATTAAAACAGATGATCCTACATCACACATAGGCTCAATATTTGCATATCTACATGCTTATGTCATAGCATATTCATTTCTACTCATTTCTACTCCTTTTTACTCATTTCTACTTATCATATTACCAAGATTTAGTATGTTCTACTCACTTGTAAGGCTGATCTTGGCTATTTGTAGTTGTTGCTTTGTTGTTGCCTGATTTCCTTGTTGTTGCTACTTGAAAAAGGAGAGAGAGAATTCTTTAGAGAGAGAGTGTTTGAAGAGAGAGAGAGAGTTCTTTTTGAAAAAGTGTTGAATTCTCTTCCTCTTTCTCTATTTATAGCCTCAATCTTACCATAGAATTTTGCCAAGTGTCCCTCCACAAAAGTTTGCCATGTGTCCTTTCATTTTGTAAAATTATAAAAGAGAGGGGTTTATTTGCAAAATAGGATGATATTTTCTCTTGACCAATCAAAACTTGCCATGGAGATGGAGATATTTTTGATGGAACCTTGGAGAAGCTTGGAGAAGTTTGGAGAGAGAAAAGGAAACTTGGGAAGGAAGAAATCTTTATACCTGTATAAATACTTACGTATATACCTGTATATACGTACCCGTATAATACCCGTATAATACGGGTTTACTCCATACGCGTATTATACGCAGAAAACAAAAATATCATGCATGCACTAATGACTTTTAGGAAAATAACAATACTTTAATTGAGGCAACTGTTACAAGATAGTAGAATAGATTCTTGTATAGGTTTAACCGAGATTTTCTTTCTCTTTTAATGTAAATTTTTATTTTTTTATGTAACTAAGAGGAGATAAGAATTTCATGGAGGAATAAGAAAGGTGCTTGTACTGAGAGTGACACCGGTGTAAGTATTTATCTTTTCTTCATTATTATTTAATCGCATTAAAAGTTACTTTTTCATCTTTATTCTTGTTTTCTTTCAGTTCCTCTTTTGATTTTGATGAGTATCTAAGTGAATCTAGTAGCATCGGAATAACTTTATTGTGTGTTTGCCACTGATATTTCATGATGATGCTCTCCTCCTTAATATTCTGTATCATTTCATTCATATTCGTTTTGATGATGTAATAGGAATGGGGACTGAGCTCGATCTTATGGATTATGCGTTGATTGCCTCCGAAGCAAGGTAAACGTGAATGATCCATGGTAACTCATCAACCAAAGAAGGTAAGTACTTCTTTTAGGTTGTCTTTCTTTTAGTTTTTAGTTTAGATCACCAACATCACCATCTTCCAACTCTTTTATTTACTCCTTTTAATTTCTTTATATAAATCTATTTTCTAATTTCTCCACCTTCTCAGTCTACCACTTTCTGCTTAACTTAACTATAACTCTTTTTTTCATTTTCTTTTCATGAACTAAAGAGAACTTATAAAAAACTTTTATCGCTAGTCTCTCCTTATGGATCACGACCCGCATAGCCACTTGCTATAGCGGAAGTATTGAAAACTTGTACACATTCTATTCTTAATGTCTAAAATTTTATATTTTCTGTGTGCAGGTTTCAACTAGATCATTTACGATATTTGGTTGTCGTAATGTGTAAGTCGTAAGTGAAAAAGCTGACCATAAAATTAATTATTTGGTGATTTAAAAATTTTTAATATTGCAAATAAATACTAAAAATGTTAAATGTTAAAAAATTAATATTAACATAAAAATAATATAAATTTGCATGACAACAAAATTAACTGTAAGTGAGCTATAAGTGAGTGATAATTAGATTGTAAGTTGTGGTAGTTGAGCTGCATAAGTTTTTTACGAATTACGCTCCAAATAAACATCGTAGTTGTAATGGGGTTGTAAGTCATTTACGAATTACGATCTTTTACGGCTTTTACGTCCAAACAAACAGACCCTATGGTTATAGACCAATCACTGATTAGAAGAGAAAAGAGGGGGCAATATATAATAAGAATATTCTTTTTGAGGTTTCGTTAAAAACATTTTAATGGAAGCGCGTGTGCGTGTGATGGTATTCAATCACCATTTATTGAGGGCGTGTTTGGTTATAGGAAAGTGAAAAAACTCATTTTTCACTTCTCTTATTAGTTTTGAATCAGAAATATGAAATTGAAAAACCTCTTTTCTTCTTTTCCTTTTCTTTTTTACACCTCCTTTTTACACTGCTATTTTTTTACCTGCAAGGCATGCAAATTTCACTTGTAATATGTTGTAATTCAAAACAGTTAATTTTGATGTCATGTAAATCTCACGTGCAGTCCAATTACAATCCTAAAATGTTACTTCATAATTAATTTTTAATTTAATATTATTTTGTGGTCAGCTTTTTCACTTTCACTTTCACATTAATAAATATACTTTTCACTTATACATTACAATCAAACACCAAAATGTGAGTTGCACAAATCTCAATTTCCTACTACACTGTCACATTTTCCATTCTTATTTTCCACTTATATTTTCTTCTCTTATTTCCATCAAACCAAGCACCCCCGAACAAAGAAAAAATAAAGATTGAAGATTTGCAACTTTTGACATCTGATTGACTGAGGTAAGAAATAAAAGAAAAAGAGTATATTCTACTTTTAGAATGTCTTCTAATTATAAATTATCTACGAGCTCGCAGATTGTGATTTCGAGTATTGATTGAGGCAAAACCTGCACACAAAATACGAGATTAGAGAACTTAAGAAAGGAGATGTGCAAGTGCTCAATTCTTCCGCTATAGCAAGTGGCTATGCGGGTCGTGATCCACAAGGAGGGTTTGCGATGGAAGCTTTACGTTTCTTTATTGAAATCGTTATGAAAATAAGCGAAAGTTCTTCTCTGTTTTAAAGTTATAAAAATAAAAAAGAAAGTTATAGTTAAAGCTAAGAAGAAAATGAAAGATGAAGAAGGTGGACAAATCAGAAAACAAGAAAAGCGACTATGTACAAATGGAGTGAGTGGAGAAGAAAGAGTTGAAAGAGGTGGTGATATAATTTACAGAAATGAGAGAAAGGAAAGAAAGGAAGGAATACTTACCTAGGTTGAGTGATGACTTACCTGGAAACTGTTGCATGTTCTACCTTTGCTTCGGAGGCGTTCAACGCATAGATCATAGTCCCCGTGCACATTATATCGTCAAGCCTAGTAAGAACGAAGTGATGCGGATCTTGGAAGAGGAGAACGTCTTCATGAACTATCGCTGACTCTCACGTAGCTTAGTTATACTTGCTTTGGATTTCACTTGTAAACTCAACAAATACAACCAAGGTAAGTAGAAGAGGAAGAAGAAAGCAAAATAAAATACGAACATAAAAAGAAGCTTTTACCTTTATTAATTGCAGAGACAATGGAAGAAAGGAGGAGGGTACATCGGTGTCACTCTCAACGTCAGCCTCTCTCTCTTACTTACATGAATCTTCTTCTACCCTAAGTTACATACAAGTTACATAAAAGAAAAGAAAAATCTAAACTATAAAGAATGAAAACTAGGCTAAATCCTAATCTGCATGTTCGTCCCTTTTTCAGCGCAAGTATAGGCCTTTTATAGGCATAAACCCAACAACCAGGATCCCGGGGAGATCGGGGAGCAAACGCTCCCCTTAACTCCCCAAGATTGCCGCGGAAACGCGGCTATTGCCGCGTTTCCGCGGCCAGGGTGTGGCCAGGTGGCCACACCCTGTTGGTGGGTCGCGCTGGTTTGGCCTTCTGACTATATCTGGAGTTGGTTTGTCAGTTTGAGTCCCGGATTCTGACGAAATGGCCTTGGATTCTTGGCTTTAACCGATCAATTCTGAGAGGATTCTTCTCAATCGATTTTTCACCTCTTGATTTTGCCCTGATTTACTTGGTGCGAATTAATTCTGATTTAATTCAGAATTTTGGTGGGCTTTGGGCTCATTTCTCTTCAACTCCTTAAAGATTGGGCCTGCAAATAAATCAAACAATAATTAGGACAATGCAGGCTTTTATTTTATAATAAGTATGGACATATGATATTAAATATGCAATATTAGCGACCAATCACACCTCCATACCTATCTTTTGCTCGTCCTCGAGCAAAACAACTAAACTATACTAAGGATTATTAGACCACTTTCGCAGGTCACGCGATTGCACTGAGCATGTGCAACAAGCCGTTAAACTTCTAGGTTCCCCTAGAGGACGAGTTTTGTCTCGTGAGGGTTTTCAGCGGATTACACCCACAAAATCCATAAAAAAAGAGAAATAAAGAGTTAGTATTTTCGAAAAGCATTTTGAAAGAGAAAAATATTTGAAATATGATTGTAAGATCTAAGCAATCTATAAGTTATAGGAAAACCGAATTTTTCATTCCTAAACTTAGTCTCTATTCAAAAATTTGTTATCAATCAAAGTAAGGAGTCAAATTGTGCTTCTCATCTAGTCTATTACTTTACCCTAAGTCATATGCACTTGTGACTGTGAAAATTTTGACTAAGGGTTCATTAACTCTAACTCTTATGCCTTATTTATTTTTATATATATACTTTTTTTTTGGTATTATTCCTTAGTTTTATTAGGCTTTCTAATCTGCCCATGTAACGAGCCTTTAATCGATGACTCCCAAACCAAACGGTCTTAGGGCACTAGGTGAGAAAAACACCCCCAAGGACTTAAGGACTCGAGCAAACAAGGCCACAAAACTAAGGATTTTATTAAATGAACCTCTTTTAGGCGTGAATACTTATGTTTTATTAGGCACAAATACACAGCTTAATCAGAGGATTTTCTTTTCAAACTTATCTAATCATCTTTCGCATAAATACTAAGGCTTGCTTAGGCCAAAGCACCTAGCTAGTCAATAATTAGATTTGTTTGTGTATATATATATATATATATATATATATATATATATATATATATATATATATATATATATATATATATATATATATATATATATATATATATATATTTTATAACTTATCTAATCATCTTTCGCATAAATACTAAGGCTTGCTTAGGCCAAAGCACCTAGCTAATCAATAATTAGACTTGTTTTTTTTTATAAGGCATAAGAATCTTTGTTTTTGAACCCTAAGTGTGTAAGTGTATGAAGTGTGCATATTTCATCAAGGTAAAGATCAAGACCAAATTACTTTGACAAATTATCTTCCTAACTCTAAAAATCAAACAAATAATCTTATTTTGATCAAGTATAAGACATCATAATTTGAATTTTCCTATTCCTTAAAATTAACTTAATTTCTTACAAAAATAAGTCAAAATATTGTTTCTATTTTTCAAAAGGTTTTTAAAAGTAAAGAAAAATGTTAATTTTTTTTTAAAGAAAAAGAAAAGTTATGTTAGACCCTCCCCTACACCTATCTCATGCATTGTCCTCAATGTATGAATTAATGCATAGATGCATGAAAAAGAAGAAAGGGAAGGAAAATGGTTACCTTAAGGTGGTGGTTCCGGTGGTGGTCTGATTGGTCCACGAAACGCGCCCAATCAACTTTTCTGGGTCTCGGAGGAACCCACCAGAAATATCTTTAATATAACCCATTAAAAAGATAAATCCATGAAGAATTTTATTAAAAATTTAACCCCATCTAATTTCCATATTCCATAACTAATTTCGGAGTCAAATTTGTCAACCACCTCGTCCCAGAATGGAGTATGAAATGATAGAACGGTTGACTTGGACTCAGGAAGGATAGGAACTAATACCGACTCGGGAAGGTGACTTAAATCAAGTAAAGGTTCAGGAGTCGAAATTGGTTCAAGAAGCGGGTCCAAGTCAAGAAGTTGAAACTCTAGTCCACATGTATTTTCTAATAATAGAATGTGACTTAATGTGGGTGATTCCAGTTCAGGAATGATAGGTGGAGGAATCAAAACTGACTCTAAAATATTACTCAAGTTTGGTAACACAACAGGAGTTAAAATTGATTCAGAAAGTTGAACTGGATCACAGATTTGAGAATCTAGGTCACATATCTCATTGAGTTCAATATCAAAAAATTGAAAACTTGCCAATTTGTCAATAGGATTTTTAAAATTGTATAATGGTCAAGTTCAATATGATCCTCAAGAATGGGTGATTCAATTTCATGATGAATTGGCACAGGATTCAATGTTGACTCAGGAAAAAGATTAAATCAGGTGAAGATACCGGAGGCATAATTGAACCAGGAAGTAGAATTGAATCACTAAGTTGGGGTTCAGGATCATATTCATTTTCTAGTTCTATTTCAGGAAAAGAAAAACTTGCTAAACTGTCAATATTTTTCAAAATTTGGAGTTTGGGCAAGTTCAAGTGGTTGTTCTGAAATAGAATCTTAATTTCCAAGACTACATGACTCTTCGACTCTAACAGGAGGGTTAGTGACATCAGAACTGGTCAAACGGTGAGAACGTAGAGATTCGACCATCATATCTATGTCACGATTTCTAGCATTTTGAGCATGAGTCATGGCTTCAAGCATCTTTTCATAATTGATGGGTTCATTGTTTGATGAAAAGATGAAGAGTGTCTTGGAAGTGGTAGTGAAATTGTGAGTCCATCAGATTTTGGGATTGTGTGTGGACTCACGCATACTCATTTCCAAAATTGATGGTCTTCTATTTTGGACTGGTGGAACTGAGTATGACTCTTGGAAATATGTGGACTAGGTGGAGAAGGGGAAATTTGGTTGAAAATTTGACTCGGGGTAGGTGAATCCCCACTGACTCTGTGAAGAGTTGAAATCGTTATGGAAATTATAGTCATACGATGGGGACATGGGTTATATTGATTCGGATAAGACCAATCCGGCACACTAAGTTGGTTAAAGTCATGATATGCCGGGTTGGTAATATCCGAAAAAGAGTTTGATGTGTAATATGGATTATTATTATAGTTGAAAAAATTATTATTATAAGCCATATCACACAATGGAATACAAACAAAAAGAAAGAAAAACAAACAAATAAACAAACAAGAAAGAAAAAATTCTAACCTAAGTTAGGGTAGACCTAGACCTAGACGACTCCTAACTGGTTAGACTGTCCACGGGAGGTTTAATGTAGATCTTGACCACAAGCTAATCAGCCAGGTCAGGGTAAGGTTGGTGGGAGGTTTCCGTCAAAAGACGTTCCTTAATTAAATAACCGCCAACCTTCGGGCTTTCGGCCCTTAATCCCTTCCTAGACACTGATTTGGCAAGAGTCAAGTTCCAACACTTTTTCCCCTTAGGATAATCTTCTAATTGAGTCCGAGATGTCCCTAGGGCCAACGTCTACTCATTTTAAGTTAGGCTTGGGTTAGTGAGTGCTTGGATTCTGATTTTTGGGCTAAGGAAGGGTGATTAAATCCCCACCTTATCTTGTTAATGGGTGGTGCCCTTAAATCAGTTTTTTTTTGTGCAAGTGTACAAGATAAATAAGATGCATTCAAAGCGATATAAATCAACCAAGAGATAGTCCTATCTAGATGCAATGCGTACGTATCTTGCTCCAGCACTCTTCAACAGTAAAGTAAGGAATTGAAAAGACACGTGCCTAAGATGCAAACGTCTAATCAATTTTTAACTTTTGCAACAAACGTTTTACTGTTGATTATTAGCAGGCTTATGTGATGGCATATAGGAAATAAAGAATTGCAGCAAACTAGAATTTTTGTAAACTAAGCTGCCCTGTAAAAAGCTGTTAGTAGTCAACTCTTCATTGCCGCGGTTCCGCGGCTTTTGCCGTGGAAACGCAGCAATCCAGAGGGCCCTTGGTCTCTGCTTTCTAGAGCAGAGGCCCAAGGCCACTTGTATGTCACTGCAATATTAATTTCCTGCTTTGATTGCCCTGTAACCTGCAACAGAGAAGAAAATTCATTTAGTTCTAAAAAATTTTCAAAAAAAATTCAGATTTCAATAAAAAACATGTTACCCTCCCCGGCAACGGCGCAAAATTTGATTGAGGCAAAACCTGCACATAAAATACGAGATTAGAGAACTTAAGAAAGGAGATGTGCAAGTGCTCAATTCTTCCGCTATAGCAAGTGGCTATGCGGGTCGTGATCCACAAGGAGGGTTTGCGATGGAAGCTTTACGTTTCTTTATTGAAATCGTTATGAAAATAAGCGAAAGTTCTTCTCTGTTTTAAAGTTATAAAAATGAAAAAGAAAGTTATAGTTAAAGTTAAGAAGAAAATGAAAGATGAAGAAGCTGGACAAATCAGAAAACAAGAAAAGCGACTACGTACAAATGGAGTGAGTGGAGAAGAAAGAGTTGGAAGAGGTGGTGATATAATTTACAGAAATGAGAGAAAGGAAAGAAAGGAAGGAATACTTACCTAGTTGAGTGATGACTTACCTGGAAACCGTTGCATGTTCTACCTTTGCTTCGGAGGCGTTCAACGCATAGATCATAAGCTCGAGCTCAGTCCCCGTGCACATTATATCGTCAAGCCTAGTAAGAACGAAGTGATGCGGATCTTGGAAGAGGAGAACGTTCATGAACTATCACTGGCTCTCACGTAGCTAGTTATACTTGCTTTGGATTTCACTTGTAAACTCAACAAATACAACCAAGGTAAAGTAGAAGAGGAAGAAGAAAGCAAAATAAAATACGAACATAAAAAGAAGCTTTTACCTTTATTAATTGCAGAGACAATGGAAGAAAGGAGGAGGGTACATCGGTGTCACTCTCAACGTCAGCCTCTCTCTCTTACTTACATGAATCTTCTCTACCCTAAGTTACATACAAGTTATATAAAAAGAAAAGAAAAACCTAAATTACAAAGAATGAAAACTAGGCTAAATCCTAATCTGCATGTTCGTCCCTTTATCAGCGCAAGTACAGGCCTTTATAGGCATAAACCAACAACCAGGATCCCGGAGATCGGGGGAGCAAACGCTCCCCCTAACTCCCCAAGATTGCCGCGGAAACGCGGCTATTGCCGCGTTTCCGCGGCCAGGGTGTGGCCAGGTGGCCACACCTTGTTGTGGGTCGCGCTGGTTTGGCCTTCTGACTATATCTGGAGTTGGTTTGTCAGTTTGAGTCCCGGATTCTGACGAAATGGCCTTAGATTCTTGGCTTTAACCGATCGATTCTGAGAGGATTCTTCTCAACCGGTTTTTCACCTCTTGATTTTGCCCTGATTTACTTGGTGCGAATTAATTCTGATTTAATTCAGAATTTTGGTGGGCTTTGGCTCATTTCTCTTCAACCTTTTAAAGATGGGCATGCAAATAAATCAAACAATTAATTAGGACAATGCAGGCTTTTATTCTATAATAAGTATGGACATATGATATTAAATATGCAATATTAGCGACCAATCAAGCATCTAGGGCCTGTTTGTTAGTCAAATTCACATATGGAATCTGTTATGATTATATATACTGTTACCAGATATTGGTACTCCTGAACTCCTATACTCCTGTATTCCTGAGCCACTGAAAAAGGGTGACTCCTGATATTATACTCCTGTTAATTCCCGTAGTTGGATAATCATGGTTATATTGTATATACTTGTAGATATTATCTTTGAGCAATTCATATATGTATAATAAACATACTCAACTTACACTGGGGGGGGAACTAATAGAAACCGGTATGATGTCATATTTTAATGGTGATATTCTGAAGTGTCGTGTGGAGCGCGTAATGATAAGTCCCCGGAAGCAGTAGCCTGAATCTGAAGTGTCGTGTGGGTGCGCGCAATGATAAGTCTCCGGAAGCAATAATATGTACTCCTGAGCCTAGTCCCTGGCAGAGACGGGACCTACTATAAATATGAGCCATCAGATTTATTAGTTTTCAAATAATAACTCGCCTTGTAATAAGTGAATGTATGTGTACCGGTAGCACATACAAAAATATATGAATCGGATGAATAACATAAAACAACCAAATAGTAATAATATTAGGAACGTGTGATATTGGTCTCTCCTTGTTCGGGTCCTGGTATCACATATCAGACCCGGGCAACTTCTACAGAGTGTGGGAGTAGTATGAACTATCGGTGATGTGAGGCGCTGGCAGGGAGGCGATTGAAATATCAAATGATACTGATTATTATATTAGATAACTTAAAATGCAACACACCTTTATATTCTCTAGTTATAGTATTATGCTCTGAGTTGACACCCTGCCTTATGACATATAATTTATGTGGCACAATGATTACTACTGACACACTATAGTTCTGTTACTCTTAGGGAAACTCAAGTGTATAGAATCAGACGATGACGACATGAGATATATGGTATATAAATGAGTTTCTTTATTTGGATTATCCCCTTGACGTATCTGTCCGTGAATCCATAATCTGAGCTTGTACAACTAGTTCTGTCTATACTTATATTATCATGTTTAACTTACCTACCGCATGTTTATATGTACCTATGCTCTTATACTGCTTCTATGCCTGTTTTCAGTTTCAGATTCATCGATATATATAATTTACTGTCGTTTCTTTAATTTCCTTATGTCATTTGTTATTACTGTACCTGCATACTTGGACCACATCACTTGATCATGTACACGTGCACCTGTTATGCACGCCATTTGGCTTTATTATATGTACTCGCAGGATTGCGTCTGACAAACCTAAATTCTCATGTCCAGATCCTAGAGACCGAACCTGGTGACTTTGCTGTAGCTGATCAGAGTGCGCAGCGGATCCTTCCGTGACGATCGGAGCGCAGCAGAAGCTTAGATTATCGCCGCAGCTCTTCCTCTCAGTTCCTCTCCTATTTGGTTCTCGAGACCCTCTTGCTGCTCGTGAGCCTCTCAACTTTTGTCTCTCTTTCGTATGATGTACTTTTATATTTTCTGATGATGTAATATTCCTGTAATATTGTATCACTCTCTGTGATAACTATGTACTTGTACTTTTCTATTGGAATGTATATGACCACTGTCTTTCACACTCTGATTCTTACCTGTACTGATGCTTAGCTATATACGTGAGGGTATTTTCGACCTGCGTATATATGTCATAGTGACGTTTTGTACCCGCCCAGATCGGGGCGTCACAAGATGGTATCAGAGCCTAGGCTCTAACATTCTCAATACAACCAGTTGGCAGATTAATGATGTATTAATTTGCAGCTGGAGAGCACGAGTCTTGAATATACATTCCAATCGCAAGTGCGTGTTATCTTTTCCTTTTTCGCAATCTTTCCTTGGATCGTGAGACCCTTCTATCTTTTCAGCTTCTTCCTGTCATCTCTTCAGCCAACCCAGATTTGTATCCTGAGTTGATAATCTTCCTTATCCTTTCAATTTATTATATTATCATCATTGACTTTAATATCTTCTATGTTCATCTCCCTCCTTATAGAAATTTGAGGACGAAATTTTTTGTTAGGTGGTAGATTGTAGCACCCCGTTCCCGGGATACGTACCCAGATACTTGTCCTATTTTTTAACCGTATTGTTCAATGTCTTCTCAGTATTTGTTTTAAGTTGTGATTTCTCACGTTTATCATATAGAATCTGGATTCTTGGTCTTATAGTCAGCCCTGACCCGGACCGGGAACCCGATACCAGCCTGCTGCCCGATTTGATCTTTCTGAAAGTCTGATTTGACCAATTTTAGTTTCAGATACTGTTTTCCAATATTTAGATTTTCATGATTTTCGAGAATTTTTCAGAATTTTTTACAAAATCTCAAAGCCGGTGTCGATCGACATCACTGACTGATTCTCAA